>VDFB02137761.1:0-22917 GCA_007258455.2 Sequoia sempervirens
CATCCAATTCTGAATATAATTGGCACAATTAACTTCCTCAACCCAAAAGGATGAATCCATGGACCTGGACTGAATCATACAATTCACCATCTCCCATAAAGTCTTGTTCTTTCTCTCAGCGACACCATTTTGTTGAGGGGTGTAGGGAACAATAAGCTAATGCTACAAACCATGCTCAGTGCAAAAATCTCTGAAAGCCTGATTCACATACTCCCCCCATTATCTGTGCATATCCATCAAAATAGAAAGGCCAGACTGCTTCTCGACAAATGTCTTGAAGATTCAAAAGGAATCAAAGACATTAGACTTGTACTTAAGAAAGTACACCCATGTGCGTCTGGAGAAGTCATCAATGAATGTGAGTACATACTTGGCCCCAAAAAAAGAAAGAGTGGGAAATGACATGAGGTCACTATGAATCAACTCCAAGGGTGCCAAAGCACGAGTGGCTCTTCCCTTCAGAAAGGGATCCCTATGATGCTTTCCAAGCACACAACCATGACAAACACCATCTGTGCAGGAAATCTATGGAAGACCAAGAACAAGTGTCTGTGTACTCATCAGCTCAAGATATCTGTAATTGACATGGCCCAAATGCTCATGCCAAAGCTTACTCACTGAATCTACATGTGCTATAAGAGATGAACCTGTACCCTTAGAAGGCTCAAATCCATCAAATCTATAAAGATGAGATGCAATATCAACACTCCCAGTAGCCACAACCAAATCAGAGTCATGGAGGTCCCGAATAACCACATCATGTGGTGAGAACTCAACTGTCTTACCAGAGCCAGAATGGCACATCTAATAAATGGATAGGAGGTTTGTCGAGATGTCAGGAACAACCAGAACATCCTGTAGAGTACCCCCATCCAAAGAGACAAAACCTGAACCCAAGACTAAAAACTGTGTAGAGTCACCCACTGCAATTTTTGAAGCACCACAAGAGGAAAGAGAAGTGACCAACTACTGAGTGGAAGTCATCTGGTGAGAAGCACCAGAATCTAAAATCCAAGTGGACCCATAGGTCGATGCTCGAGCAGTGAGAGCATGGCCTTTCCCTATGGAAGGAGAAGATGACTGAGGGGAGGAGATATGATGCTGCTACATGGCTTCCTCTAAAGCCTCTAATCATTTCCAACACCTAGAAATTGGATGTCCTTCCTTGCCATAGAAGTTGTAAGTGTCTCCTGATTTCTTCTTAGTCTTGGAGGAAGACTCACCAGACTTCGAAGATTTCCCCTGTTTCGGATTAAGTGGTTTGGAATTAGACTTAGGAGGTGGTTTGGAGGAATGCTCACTACCTACAAAATATTTCTTAGGCTTCAGTTTCTCCTTAGATGACTGAGCAACCAATGTTGTGTTCTTTGATCCTAAGGGCATATCTATCTAAGAAAGGTGTGACTGCTCATGAGACAAATGCTCACAAAACACATCAAAGGTAGGCATGGTAAAATGAGCACCCAGACCATCCATGGTGGAATAGAATGAAGAAGAAAATATCTGAAATGGACCACGAAGCTTCGAAAGGATCAAGTAAATGCACTCTGTGTCTAACTTATTCTTACCACAACCCTGTAAAATAGTGCAGATAGTTTCGAACTTGTTCAAAAAGTCCTCAATAGTGGGAAATGATTTAGGTAACAGTGAAGTTAGCTCTGCCTCAATCTGTAACGCTCAAAACTCATTAATGGTGCCAAAAAGTGTCTCAAACTTCAACCACATGGCGCGAGGAGTGAGCAAAGCATCAAGGTGAAATAGAAGACTGTCTGAAACATGCAAGGATAGCAAACCCATAGCTTCATCCATCTTGTTCATGTGCTAAAAAATCTCAAAAGGGTGTTGCAACTGAGGCTGAACCTCACCTTAACAAGACCACAACCCTCATGACCTGAGAATCCTCGTCATGTGAGACTTCCAGGTGTGATAGTTGTGTGATGTGAGTAACTCAACTGAGGACTCTGCCATGAAACCCTGCACCTGTACCTACTTGTGTTTTTTATTATGATGTGATCTCTCAAAATAGATAGAAGATGTAGAAGGGTTTTATTTTTTTGATAGTTTTGGTGTTCTATTTTTCTAATATAAATGACAGAAAGCGAGAAAAAAACACCCCCCCACAAGAGATAATCCCAAACCCTAGTACAAACTGAGAAAGAGGAAGCAATGCATAAGCAAAAAAGATTCAAAACAAATTCTCATGTACCTGAAGAAAATTATGAGAAAAAAGATCACAGATCTAAATAGAGCATGCTAAGAGCTTTCCAATGCCTATTCATTTTTGAAAAACGGAGTCCGTTTGCACCTTCTATGGCCCCATAAGTGTAGAAAAAAGACCCCACTTTGACTGGAAAAAAATAGTCAAATAGAAAATTTTGAAAAATTTACCAGTACCATGCCGTTCGACACAGAATTAGCTTTCCAATGGTATCTCGTTTGAAAAAAATGGAGACTGTATGCCCATTTTAGACCCGATTTTGTGAAGTCTCCTGAAAAAGCACAATTTTGCCTCCTTTAAGCCCTGGGGGCTAAAAAAAATAAGCCCCTGGTCCACTAAGTGACTAGGGGACTAGCGGCAGGTTGAGGGCCGAAGCCCTTGGTCACCAATGTGACCAGCGTGCTGGGAGCGCAGGCTGGGAGCTCGGCAGGCTGGGAGCTCAGTGGGCCGGGAGTGGCGGTGGCAGCGATGGTCGGCGAGCTGAGAGCGGCAACGTATCAAGCAAGTGGTGGTGCCGGAATCCGGCATGAGGGCAAATCGGAAGTCGAGGAGCAATCCTATGGTCAATCCCCAAGAAGCATCATGGATGGCGCTGATGTTGCGTGCCATTGAGGCTCCAGGTACCGCTAGCATCTATTGTGGCCCGGATACCTTGGCGCACCAGCGGATGCAACCAAAACAATGGTCGCGAAGACCGCAGGCCCGTAGTACCCTGCGGCACCCCGGGTGCAAACCCAAAATTCAAATTTTTTCAATTTTTTCAACCTTTCAGCCTTTTGAACCCCAGATCTGCTTCCAATGCAAAAATTCTCAAAACAAGAACAGGTAGCTACAGATTTGATGCTCTTATACCATGTAGGAGCCTAGTGATCTCTGCAAGCTAAGAATACCTGTTACAGGGAGAAGCAAAGAGAAGCAACACAAAAAAAAATGCTCAAAGATGTGGAGCTCTATATTTTCCAATGTGAAAAAGAATTAATTTACAAAAGAAAAGTTTTCAACCACATATAGGTCAAAAAAAACCTAAAAAGGAAAACCCTAGGCTTGCACATTAATAATTAATAAAATAATTAGTTATTATGCACCTAAAGTTAGCTTAAGTGTAAAAGAGATAAAATGGAACTTTAATTAATTAAACAAACATTGTTTAATTAATCAAGTAAATAACCAATTACTCTAACAATAGGGAGGGAGGGAAAGGTACAAAGAGAGTAGGGAGGGAGAGGTATATAGAGGTGGAGAGCGAGGGAGAGGTAGGTAGAGAGAGGGGAGATATAAGTAGAGAGGGAAGGAGGGATGGATGGAGAGGTAGAAAGGGGAGAGAAAGAGAGGTGGAGGAGGGAGGTGGAGAGGGGACATGGAATGGAGGGAGGTGAGAGTGGGGGGGAATGGAATATGGATGGCTCAAAAAGTGGAAAAGTTTTTGCTATTTTTCAGAATTTGTCGCACTTGAACTAAAAATTTGAAGCACTTACACAATGAATCTTAAAAAATGTCAATAATATAAAATTTAGTATTTTGAATCTAGTTTCCAAATATGTAATTTATTCTAATACCCAGATGATAGAAATTAAATTTTAATAGGCATGTATAAAAACCACTTTTTAAAAGTCACTTTTTTTTTACCATACCATGCACATGTACAAACACCACTTTTTGAACTAAATAAAATTATTTTTCTAATTCCTTTTGGGGAAAGATATGTAACAACATGAAGATTGATGAGGGTATTTTTTGTAATTTTTTATTGAATTTTTATTGGCCTTAATTGTTGTTTTTAAAAATCAACATGTACAAACAACATAATTTGACCTAAACTATACATATTTTGAATTTTTTTCATTGTGTAGAGAATTTTTTGAAGATTGATGTCATATATTATTTTTGCAAAAAAAATAATAGAAAAAATAGTTATTAAAAAACAAAAAAAAACTTGATATTTCAAGTTTATGGACCAGTTTGATTAAAAATTAATTAAAAAATAGAAATCTTAATCCAATCCTAAAAAAAATTAGATATTTTGGAAACTAGACATCATGATCTGTAATGGGTTTTAATTTTATAGATTAATTTTGAAAAAAAGTCAATCAACTATATTGCCAAAGTTGGACATTTCTCTTGAATTTGCCATAGTTTTTTAGTTGTAGGTCAAATGCTAAGAGTCGAGTTGCCAAACCTTTCCTAAGCCTAAAACCCAAGCAAAAAGTGGCTTGGAGGTTCTAGCTTTAAAGAATGGGTACCCATTTTAAAATGGACACCCGTTCTTTAAAGCTAGAACACTAGAATGGGTACCCGTTTTTTAAAGCTAGAACACTATAATGGGTACCCATGTTAAAATGGGTACCCATTCTTTAAAGCTAGAATGGGTACCTATTTTTTTTTAAATCTATTTTTGGATTTTTTTTAGAATGGGTACCCATTTAAAAATTTCTATTTTTGGAATTTTTTAAGAATGGGTAACCATTCTAAAAATATATATTTTGGAAATTTTTAGAATGATAACCATTTCAAAATTGGTACTTGTTCTATTTTTAGAGCAGGTACTCATTTTAAAATGGGTACCCATTCTATTTTTAGAACATGTACCCATTTAGGCTCTGGTTACCATTCCTAAATGAGTACCCTTTTTTTCAAAATATGTACCTATTTCATTCGACATTTTTTTGGCTGAAAATTCCCCTCTTAATGGACCCAACTTCTTACAATTACCCTTTAACATGCTCACATTATTGCTTGCTTTGGGAATTTCCAACCTTTAGGGTCAATAACTAGGCAGGTGCAAAAAGATGGGGGGCCAAAAAGTGGCCAAAATTTCAAAAATCATTTGATAGGCTATAACATGAGCACATTATGGCTTGGTGTGATCGAGCCAAAGGCTTAGACACATTGAGCCTATAATACGCTTGTGTTATAATGTGAGTGCATTATAATGTGCTCGTGTTATAACGTGAATGTGTTATAATGCACTTGTGTTATAACATGAGCATGTTATAATGTGCTCACGCTATAACACAAGCACATTATAGCGCATTAAAAAAAAAAAAAACAAATTTATTTGTGTTGTGATTGTGTTTTTTGCTGCTCATGGCCAAAAACCCTTCTCTTGCATGCTCACATTCTTGAAGGAGGTTATCTTACATTTTCTTCATCAATTTATTATTATTTCATTGCTAAGATGCTGCAACATTGATGGGGAGGTTGAACAAGTAAGAATTATTTGTTTTTTGTTGTTAAATTGTTAGTTTTAGGTTGTTTTTGATATCCATTTGTTTAATTTGTAGGAAATGTTAATGAACTTGAAAACCCTCTAGAAAATCCTGAACAACTAGAGCAACAAGAACATGAAAAAAATCCTCAACAATCATAACAACAATCTCATCCACCAATTCATCAACATCCTCTTAGCACTTAGCAAAATTTAATGGGGGTAATTGAAAACAATAAAAAATAGATTGAGGAGTTAATCACGAGGTTGAATGATCTAGTAAGTTCAACCATGGAAAGAAGAACATTTTTTAGTTCACTTAAAGAAATGTTAAAACATCTAGATGCAATCAACAAACAATTAAGTAGTTGGGCCGATAGGAGGCAGACGGATAGGAATTTTTATGCAAATAAATTATCATATAAAGAAGTAAAAGATGAAAAAAATATAAAATATGATTTGTGCTCATTATTCACTGACCCATGCACAAATCAAAATCTTGACCTTAATTCCAAGAGGTTTCCTATCCATTGGTGCCACCACCAAGGGATTAGGAACTATTTTTGGGATAGGTAGTACATGGTTTTTGACTATCCACCATGCAAAAATTGCAAAATCCCCCAATATTTCTTGAGGAAACTCTACTATGAGTTCATCCTCAACAAAATCCCCAATTAGTTTGATATGAGGGACTTTCAAGGGAGAGGTGGGGAGTCGACACAATATAGACTTGGTGCATGAATGGATCCTTGACGACAAGCGAGATGATCTCTCGCTAGGCCGACTCATAAGCACATCGTTATCCTATCCGTCACAAACAAGAGTGCTAAGGTAGACACTTTGCAGTCTATTAGCTCTTTGACCTAGAGTATCATCCAACATGCAAGTCCTATAGTGTAACACCATCTAGGGGAGTCTACAAGTGGTAGGCTTCCACCCCATTCGTGTCAAGTTTTCAGGGTGCCTTATACATATGACCCCACAGACACTCAGGAGAATGCTACGTAGGATATGTATGTAGCTATGGAGATGGTGAGGGCAAGTGAAATTTTGAATGAAGCTTTTGGCATCGATACTCAGGTAAATATTAGCATGCCCATTGAATTTAATTTTCTTAAATTTAATTTTTGAAATGCAAGATTTTTACTAATTTAGTTTTATGATTGTAATAAAATTTTAGGGTCACAGTGTTGATACTAGATACATCGGCCCTCCACCTGTTTATTACTCCACTACATCTACTCTAAGGTATGTAACTAGTAAACAATTATAAATTTATTACATGTGAATAACATTGTTATATGAATGGTATTCTAATATCTGATTATGGATGTTGAATAGGCTAATATTGGACGTTTTGTGGGAACACCTCCCAATGCCAATGGAGTTGTACAAACCTTCATGCAGGTAATAGAATAAAGAGTTTAACTAATGAATTATACTTAATAGATTTGTGTAGTTTATATTCAAATTGTTGATTACATTGCATTGCACATCTTTCAAACTCAAAGAATTACTTCACATTGCATAACTAATAACTAGATGTTGATAGATGGCAAATTTTCAACCACAATATAGTTGTTTAGAAAGTCAACATAAGAAATAATGCAATTACTTCACATAGCATAAGTAATAACTAGGAGCAGCTTCCAATTGCATTTTATTGTCATGGCATTCCATGAGACCACTTTCCATAAAGATTTTTCAAGCAGGTTCAGCACTTGTCTATGCTATGGTTTGGAAGAAATAATTGAAAGAATAATAGTAAGCAATAGTATAGACAAGGAAATGAGTTGTTTGAAAATCCTCGAAATTTGGTCTCATGGTGGTAATGCACCATGAGGATCATTCTTTGAGAATTTCAAAACCAGCTCCTTGCCTTTCTGTCTTTCTACATTCCTTACAGCACCAAAGAATTTTTATCAAATGGTTCCACTTCCTTGCTACTATGGCAAAAGCCCACAAAAAGATGCTTTCAACAAACTATGGATTCTTGGAAAAAAAATCTATCAAAGCATAATAGTAACCAATAGCATAGACAAGGTAGTGAGTAGTTTGAAAAAATGTCTCAGAAAAATGTGGTCTGAACAGGTGGATGCCATTTCCATGCATGCATGAGATACATTTATTAATAACATTTTTGGAAACAACTCACCACCTTTTCTATGCTACCATAACCCTCATACATTTCTGCAAAGCATTTTATCAGTCTACTCACTTCCTTGCTGCTATGGCTAAAATCCTAAAGATAACTCCAACAAACTATGGATGCTTGGAAAAATATATCAAAGCATAATAGTAAGAAATAGCATAGACAAAGACTGATAATTAGTTTTAAAATACCTCGAAGAAATATTAGTCTGATAATTGATGGAATTCCATTCCATCACCATTCCACATTTCATTAATTTATTTTCAAAACAACTCACCACACTTTCTATGCTATCCACATTTCCATACATCTACCAAAGCATTTAATCCAAAGCTACTCACTTCCCTTGCTACTGTGGCTTTCAAAGCTTAAAATGGGTGTTTTACAACTGGAAACTATGGATGGAAAAATCTATTAAAGCATAATAGTAAGCAATAACATAGACAATGCAATGAGTTTTTTTAAAAAACACCTCAAAGAAATATGGTCTCATGTTGATCGAATGCCATTCCATTACCATGAGACCACATTTCCTTGAGGCATTTTTTCATATAGCTCACCACCTTTTCTATAATAACACATTTTCCATACAAGTCTACCAAAGCATTTAATCAATCTACTCACTTCCTTGCTGCTATAAAGTAAAATCCTAGGTGCTTTCCAACAAACTGGATGCTTGGAAAAAATCTATTAATAGTAGTAATGACTGTAGGCTAATGTTAAGTAGTTTTGAAAATACTGAAAAAACCTCTGGAATCTCATAGTGGGACTACCATTCCCATCACCATGGGACTGACTCTTTGAGTAATTTTTTCAAATAGCTCTCCACCTTTCTGTAACATTTTCCAGAAATGTCTGCAAGGAATGTTTTATCAAACTACTCACTTCCTTGCTACTATGGGTAAAAGCCTAAAATAGGTGCTTTACAACAAACTATGGATGCTTGGAAAAAATATATCAAAGCATAATAGTAAGCAATATCATAGTTGAGGCAATGAGTAGTTTGAAAAAATTCCTTGAAGAAATGTGGCCTCATGGTGATGGAATGCCATTCCATCATTATGAGACCACATTTCTTTGAGGCATTTTTTCAAACAACTCACTGCCTGAAGAATAGAAACTAAGCCTTTACCCAAAATTCCCCTCCAAATTATTTTCAAGGTCCTCATCCTCATCCTGAATTTACCAATCCATGGAACCTTCCACCTTTTATTCCACTTGTTCATATCCCCACCCCTCCCTCTTCATTTCATGATCTCCCTCCATCTCATAACCAAGACCACACTATACCATCCACCCCATCCCAACTTACCAATACCATAGAAGGCAGTAGGCTTGTTTGAAAAGTTCACAGAGAAAGAAATGTGTTCTCATGGTGGTGGAGATTCATGACTTGTTTGTAATGGCATTCCATCCTGTGAGACTCCCTAGTCTTTGAGGCATTTTCAAAACAAATTTCCACTACCTTCTCTATGCTACCATAGTTTTCGTACATGTCTACCAAAGCATTTTATCAAATAGTTCACCACCTTGCTACTATTGATAAAAGCATAAAACAAGTGCTTTCAAACAAGCTATGGATAGGGAAAATAGTACACATGGTAGTCAGAAATATATAGTTCAATAAGTACTCAAAATTTTGTTCATTATCTCATATATTATAAGTCATGATGTGCATCACTATTGTAGTTTCCGTTATTGAATATTTTTTTGTTTTATTTTTGGATGTTGAAAGTGGATACACCTCCACATGTTCATAGGGAAATGGAGCTTGGTGTTTCTTCTGCTATAGACTCCTCAATGCCTCTCACAAAGGTATGAGGCAAATTGCTAAATTTCAATTTACATTCGTTGTTAGCTGTTAGTTAGTGAAAAGACAAACCATTATTGATTTGCAGTTTAATTTTTCTTTGGATGGTTTCTATAGGGCTTCAACACACCACAACATGGGAAAACAAATATTTACCTCAAGGAGAGTGATCGTCTAGTGGTGGTATGTGATTATTTTGTTAAATTTATCATTTTTTATAATGTAATTTCTATATATTAATGTCTTTACTTATTATTGTAATTGTGTATGTTTGTTTATTGTTAATCTAATTGAAAACAAAACACTAAATGAAACATTAATCTAAAGAAATTGAAATAAATAAAAATAAACAAGATTTCTTCAGAGCCGTCCCATTTTCCTCTATCTACAGTGATTTCTTTTGAAGCTGTTGCTCTCAGATTGTGTAAGCTAGGCTTCCTTCAAATGGCAACTTGTAGAACGAGTATGCAAAAAGGAAAATGCTTCACTATTCTATATGCTGATGAAATGGAATTGCTGATATGGATATGGACAGGGGCTATGATTATGTACAGGGGCTGTGAATGAAAGATATCATGATTCTATTGCTATTGCTATGATTCTAATACTATCAATGCTATGAAAGTACTCTATGAATGCTATGAATGCTATGAAATTTTCCTATAGTTATTTTACTGAAAGCTTCTATATGATTTGGAACTCCCGGTAGTTGTATTTATAGATTTTTGCAGGCTCAATCTCGGCTGGCAAGAATCTATGGCTATGAGATTGTCTGGTAAGTTTGAATGGTGAGAGATGAAGAAGTTGAGAAGAATATGGGAGAGGTTGAGAGGTTGGAGAGAAGGATGGATTCCTGTCTTCAACCCACGGGAACAAGCCTGCACAGAAACAAAAGAAATTAAATTTTCTGTTTTGACAGTTTGCTTCCCGGATGTTGAAGATAAATCCCAAATTAAATAAATAAATTTATTTAATTTCATTTATTGCATTTGATTTTTGATTTTTTATACTATGGAAGATTTAATTAAATATTTTGAAATATTTAATTATGATATGACTTTAGAAGAATATGAAATTTTTAGAAGAATTAATTAAATATTTTATGAAATATTTAATTATAAATAGATATTTGAAGAAATTAAATTGATTTAGGAATTAATTAAATATTTTGGAATATTTAATTATGAATGAATATTAGAATCGAATTAGAGGAATTAATTAAATATTTGAAATACTAAATTACAACAGACATTTGTAGCTATACAAGAATAACATTTTAATCTTTATCTGAATAAAATATTTCCAAAACCGAAGATTATATATGATACCAATACAAACAAAACTGTAACATTTTATTTAATCAATTGAAATGAATACGCAAGACAGATTAAATAAACTCTATTTCTATTTGACCTAAACAGGGTCATTTGAATAATATAAAATTCATTTCAAATTTCATTTTATACATGATGGAATTTGAAGATTTTAATTAAATATTAAAAAAATATTTAATTAACTACCTGACAATGTGATGTGACCATTTTAGGTGTATACATTTTGCCCCTCTTTGAAGTGATGTGTTTTAATGATTGTTTCAAAGAATTTTGAATTTGCCCCGTGATGTTGACAAATAAACAACAGGGTATATGCCCCCTCAAGAAATGATGAATCAATAATATTTTGATTTTGTGAATTTTTTTATTTTTATGGATTTTTAAGGAAATTTTTCGATTTTTATGATTTTTAAGATGTCGATTCATCGTTTGAAACTAATGATTTGAAGAAAATTTACCCGGAAAAATATGAAATGAAAAATTGATGAAGAAATTACCCCTGCTATGTCACAATGTGGTAAAATGCCCCAATTTTACCATTATATAGGTTAAAAATGTCATTTTCCATGTCATTTTCAATTTTAACCTAGTAAAATTTGCAAATTTTTGAGC
This sequence comes from Sequoia sempervirens, assembly GCA_007258455.2. Classification (NCBI taxonomy): domain Eukaryota; kingdom Viridiplantae; phylum Streptophyta; class Pinopsida; order Cupressales; family Cupressaceae; genus Sequoia; species Sequoia sempervirens. The sequence continues at coordinate 11,332 of VDFB02137761.1, forward strand.
TCTGAGTTGATAATCATGGCACTTCCACCACCAAAGACCATTTCGAAACAGATCCGACGACATCAGCAACCGTAGCACTACGGACCTCCGGTATGTGTCTCATAAATCTCGTGTCTCTCAAAATTTTCTGTTTTGCGCACGTTTTCAATGTTTATTTCAAAAAAATTGAGTTTTAGCGCCCTTAAAGGTTTTTGTAGCACATACGATACTTTTCGTAGCACATTCAATTTGATAGCGCATTTGACACTTATCGTAGCGCATTTAACATATTTCGTAGCACATTTGATTTCATAGCACCAATAATAGATTTTGCAGCGCATTTAATAGTTTTCATAGCGCATAAAATTTCGTAGCGCCTTTGATAAAAAGCGTAGCGCTATTAATTGATTCTGTAGCGCCTAAATTTCTTTAGCGCTGATAAGGAATTTTGTAGCGCCCATAAGTAGTTTTGTAGCGCTTTTGATTGTATGTTGTTGTGAATGATAAATTTGTTCCCAAAGTTGTTGGAAAACAAATAGTAGCTAATAAATTTGCTTTTAAAGTTGTTAAAAAAAATAGAACAAATGAGTTTTCTCCTAAAGTTGTTAGAAAGAAACTTGATGTTGATTATTTGCTTTCCATGATGATGAAAAACAAATAGTTTGATTGATTCGTTTGCTTCTAAGGTTGTTAAAAACAAACATGATTTTGATATTATTCGCATTTCATAATGATAATGAAAAACAAATAATTTGATATTCAGTTTTGGATTGATATGTTATGATGATTTGATATCGATGTTGCTTTGATGATGTATGTGAACAGGAGAGACTAGGTGTCTTGCAGTTACGAGAGACATTTCCGAGCACATGGGCATTGATTCCACATTTGTTACAGTCAGATAGAGATGTGATTGATGCTTGCGGTTTGAGTTCATTACTTGATATGCCCGAGGTTCGCCTCAACAGGGCCCTATTGACAGCACTTGCAGAGCGGTGGCATAGCGACACCAACACTTTTCATTTACCGACAGGCGAGATTACAGTGACCCCCGAGGACGTATATCGCATCCTATGGATCCCAGTGATGGGAGAGATAGTTGTATTTGATAGCCGAGAGGTTGAAGGTACTCTTTCTTTGAGACGGATATTCAGAGATGATCAGATTGCCGGATACTTCATCCCATGGGGTGAGATTACAGATACCTATCCACCATTACCAGCTGTGCTTGCAGGATTCATTGGAGGTGTGTTGTGCCCTGACCATAGGTCGAAGGGGTTTGCGATCGGATGGGGTTGTGTTTTGGAGAGTATGGTGATGCAGGGGACACGGTATGCATGGGGTACATGTATGCTAGCCCACCTATATGACGAGCTACATCATATCGTATATGGTAGAGGCCAGAGTTTTGCTGTTGGGTGCTCATTACTACAGATATGGGCATGGGAGCATTTTGCTGTTTTACGTCCATTGACCCAAGGACAGCGATCGGCTGGTCGAGCATATAGATGGAGATATGCGCATATCATTGCTCAGCCGAGACTGGGCAAACTAGTATATTGGCAGCGGCTATTAGATAGTCTGGATACAGTATGCTGGAGGCCATATTTGGATTATGAGCCATGGCCAGAGGATGCGAGGGAGATGCCTTTTGTATGCACTTCTAGATTTTTGATTGGACAGACGACATGGATCCTGGAGAGATTTCTTACTGGGCGAGTATTGCGACAGTTTGGTTGGATTCAGGGTATGCCTGTTGGTTCAACTATTTATGCGCGGCGACAGCCAGAGCTTGCAGTGTGGGGCCCACAGATCTCTTATGAGGCAGCGGTGGCAGAGTTCACCAGTTTAGGAGCACAGATGTGGGATTACCGGGTGGATGTTCTTGATGCAGGGGCGACACCAGAGTATGTACAGTATGTCCTAGAGCATCCACCGCCACGTATGTTTGATCCTGATGAGGCTATTGCTCCTATTATTGCTCAGAGACGTCGACAGAGGGACTCGGAGTCAGGAGATGATGATTCAGAGGACAGTGATGATGAAGAGAGTAGTGGAGATGATGAATCAGATGGAGATGATGGTGGTGATGGTAGGGGTGGAGATAGAGGTGGCAGGAGAGGCGGTAGGAGAGGTGGCAGGAGAGGCGGTAGGAGAGGCAGAGGTGGACCACGGATGAGGCACACTGACCCATCCCCTTCCGTAGATCCGACTGTAGCTAGTCAGATATCGTCTATGCAGAGTACAGTACAGAGCTTGCAGGCTCAACTATCACAGGCACAGGCCTTGATTACACAGTTGCAGAGTCAGGTGACTTTGATTACTGCTGAGAGAGATGCAGCTAGACAACAGGGTGAGCAGGCCATTGCCTTGGCAGATAGCCTACAGAGAGTAGCAAGTAGCACCTTGACAGGTGACATGATGAGAGAGGTTACTAGAGCTACCAGAGAGGCAGAGTTCTATCGTACTAGATATCATGATGCAGTTCCACCTAAGCAGAGAGAGAGCTACACTCAGTCACGATCTACTCATGGTCGCTCTCGTACTACCAGCAGGGGTGTGACACAACCATTACCTCCTAGAGGGCCACCAGGGACAGGCGGAGCAGGTCCATCAGGGGCAGGTGATACAGGTCCATCAGGGGCAGGTGGTACAGGTCCTAGGCCAGCTCCATCAGAGGATAGCTCTGCCTAGTGCATTGTATATGATTCTTTCATGATATTCTGTTGAGACATTTTGTATACACTGTGAGATGATAACATTTTTGATGATATTATGTCTTTTGTAGTTGATATCCTTGTATATTTTAACATTCATTTTTGAGATATATGAAATGCAGCGATGATTTTACATGATATATGATGTATCCATATAATGTGTACTATATGATGATTTCATGATTTATGAGATAAAATTTGATGAATGAATGTATGATGTATATGATGTATGTAATGTATGCTTTGATTTTATGATTTTCTAATGCAAATATATATATGAAAAATGTATGAAATGATGTTTTTGTGAATGTCAAAATATACTCAGTCATGTATTTGAAAAGATATAAACATTTGATTCTTTGCCAGCTTTTTTAGAAATCTATAAATGCAAAATGCAGATTCTAACATGAATGTAATCTATACTAACCATGCAAGACATCCATACAACATTGCCATTTGAAGAACTTATTCATGCTTTTTGTATCATCATAGAGCTTTGAAATGTTGAAAGTTAATACAAGCATCAAAGGGTATGTTAGCACCAGTGATGACCTGAGTATTGCTTTCATGATTTTTAATATAGCAAGTTAATACAAGCATTTAGGTATAATTAAACCGAGATGACCCGAGTATTGCTTGCATAAATAGACAAGAGTTAATCCTTTTCCCATGCAAATTCTAAAATGTCATCCATGATACATAGTAGAACATGTCTCTCGACCAATTTGCATAGTACTAATGATTTCTTCGCAAACAGCAGACAAAGAAAAATCATATTCCTTCCTTCCTTTTCTAGTTCAGTACATCATCGAATCGCTCTAGAGATATGATAGAAAATCAAACAACCATTCAAATCTTGCTTAAAGTATTTCAAACATTTATTCAGATTAAGATCATCCAAGTTTTGGTCATCATCATTGATATTCTCATTTGTTTGAAGCATGTTGTTTCGATTTCCATTGGCATTGAATAAACATGTTGTGATTGATTTGATACGACAATGTTTGTTGTGTTTTGTCAAACTGTTATTTGTCTGTTTGTGATATTCTGAAAGCTCATTACCCCTCTCTTGTATGTTTCTGCGTTTTTCCCCCAGTGTAAACACAACCTAAAGATAAAAGATATGTACAAATTTCATCAAGCCATGATGAAAACCTAAAGATTCCCACTCATACGATAATGGATAATGAAGATATATACAAAATGAAAGATGCTAATGGATGATGCCCAGTGAAAACAAGACATAAACTTAATAAATGGAGGAGCCCATTTTGATCACAAGTAGCGCCTGTTTGCCAGGTTTTCACCACTTGCTTTTATTGCACTTTTCATGATTTTTTTGATTTCTTTTTTCAGACCTTTTATGATTTTTTCAGACTTTTATGATTTTTTTGATTTTTTTTCAGACTTTTATGATTTTTTGATTTTTCTATCTTTTATGATTTTTTTGATTTTTTCAGACTTTAATTTATTTTTTTGATTTTTTCAAAGACTTTTTACATTCTTTTTTTGATTTTTTCTGTGACTTTTTATGATTTTTTGATTTTTTTCTGTGACTTTTTTATGATTTTTTTTTTATTTTTCGTGACTTTTTTATGATTTTTTGATTTTTTAGACTTTTAGATGTAGAACTTTTTCTGCATGAATACTATTGATTGCTCTTCAAACAGTCCCTCCTCGATGTGGATAACCGGAGTATGCACCAAAACCATATGTCAAGTATACCAAATGCACTGCCAATTAGGGTTCAAATTTTGTCTTTTCTATCTTGCTGATTACGTGGATTTTCTCTCAAAACTAAGTCACCCACTTGAAATGCCCGTGGTTTAACTCTGTGATTATAACTACAGGACATAACTTGTTGATAACCTTTCAAATGATCAGCTGCATGTTGACATCTTTCATCTAACAATTCTAGTTCCTGAAGGCGAGAAACCCTGTAGTCTTCATCACTTATCAATCCCTTGAGTGAAACCCTAAGCGAAGGTATTTCAACTTCTAATGGTAAAATTGCTTCTACTCCGTAGACTAAAGCATATGGTGTAGCTCCTGTTGGTGTGCGAACACTGGTTCTATATGCCCACAGAGCTGGGTTTAATTGGACATGCCAAACACGTCCAACGTCATTTACTGTCTTCTTTAATATCTTCAAGATAGTTTTGTTAGAAGCTTTTGCTTGACCATTACCCTGTGGATAATAAGGTGTAGAGAACTGTTGAAATCTTCACAAAGTTCATCAACATCCTGATTCTTAAAAGGCCTTCCATTATCAGTAACAATAGAATTAGGAATTCCATATCTACAAATAATGTAATTCAGGATAAATGAAGATATTTGTTTACCAGTCACTGTTGTTATAGGAACAACTTCAATCCATTTTGTAAAATACTCCGTAGCTGTGATGATAAATTTATGACCATTTGACGATGAAGGATGTATTTTACCAACAAGATCTAATCCCCACTGAGAAAAAGGCCATGTCAAAATGAAAGGTTGCAATTCTTGTGCAGGTGCATGAATAAGATTCCCATGGATTTGACATTTAGAACACTTCTTGACAAAAGTAAAAGAATCTTTTTCCATGGTAGGCCAATAGCATCCCATTCTGACAAGTTTCTTCGCTAAGGTCAAACCACTCGAATGAGTTCCACAAATACCACCGTGAACCTCTTGTAATTCTTTTTCAGATTCGTCACATTCAAGACATCTAAGGAGTGTACCATCAAGACCACGTAGATAAAGGACATTGGAAATTAAGGTATAATGGGATGATTGGCAAATAAAATTCTGTTTTTGGTTGCAGGATAAATCTGAAGGCAAGATGTTATCTTTCAAATAGGTATAAGTCTTACCATATAAAGGTGAATCTGAACCATTCAAATAACAGATAACTTGGGTTTCGTGGATTATCATAGGCGGGAGAAAACAATTGTTCCACCAAGAATTCATACTTGGTTTGATCTTTCCTCGATATTTGTATTAAGGAAGAACGTAGCCATTACCCACAGCCTTTATTGTCAATCCTGATATATTTCAGAAAACTTGATTGACACAAAATATTTTATAATCATCCACTCATGTTCTGTATGGTAGCAACTTATCCTCTTTGTTTTGATAATCATCATTAATTTGATTAATGACAAGTTGTGAATCACCGTAGACTTCCAGCTCTGTAATCCCCCATTCCAAAGCTATTTTCAATCCTATGAGCAATGCCTCATATTCAGCTATGTTATTTGTGCAAGGAAACATCAATTGATATGATCGTGAAATGGTATGTCCTTCAAGTGTAACAAAGAGAATCCCTACCCCCAAGCCATATTGTGTATAAGATCCATCAAAGTACAATGCCCATGGTCTCTGAATTGTTGTTGTAAAGACATCTGCATCAGGAAACTCAATATGCATTGGATTGTCTTCTTGTAGAGGAGCTTCGGCTAACTGATCTGCAATGACCTGTCCTTTAATCGCTTTTCGGTCTACATAGTGAATATCAAACTCACTTAATATCATTACCCATTTTGCAAGTCTTCCTATTAAAGTAGCTCTGCTTAATAGGTATTTCAATGGGTCTATCTTTGTTATTAACTTAACTGTATGAGACAACATATAATGTCACCACTTTTGAGAAGAAAACACTACTGCAAGACAAGCTTTTTCAATGAAACTGTAGTTTAACTCATGTCTTGTTAAGGTTCTGCTGATATAATATATGGTCTCTTTTACTCAGAGAATCTTCTTGTGCTAGCAATGCTCCCAAGGATACTTCTGTTGCTACAATATAAAGTATGAGTGGCTCTCTTGGAATAGGTGGAATTAAAACTGGTGGGTGCGCAAGATATTGCTTGATCTGATTAAATGCTGCTTCACATTTGCCATCCTATTTGAATGGGACATTTTTATGCAATAAATGTGTAAATGGCAAGCTTTTGTCTGCCAGTTGAGCTATAAACCTTCTAATGGACTGTAATCTTCCTTGCAAGGATCTTAATTGACTGATATTTCGTGGTGGAGGCATGTCCATTATAGCTTGTACCTTTTCTGGATCAACTTCTATACCCTTTTCTGAAACAATGTACCCTAGGAGTTTTCCAGATGTAACGCCGAAGACACATTTCTTTGGATTTAGTTGAACATTGAACTTCTCCATTCTGATAAAGATTTTTGATAAGATTTCTAGGTGTTCATCTCGTGTATGAGATTTGGCAAGTAAATCATCAACATAATCTTCCATGAATGTATGCATCATATCATGAAAAATAGTTGTCATTGCTCTTTGATAAGTAGCTCCAACATCCTTTAACCCGAATGGCATTACATTCCAGCAATAGGTACCCCAAGGACATGTGAATGTTGTTTTATCTTGATCTTCTGGTGCAATTTTTATCTGGTTGTATCCTGAAAATCCATCCATTAATGAATACATTGCATGGCCAGCAGTTAAGTCAACAATCATGTCTATGTTGGGCAAAGGAAAATCATCTTTGGGGCAAGCTTTATTTAAATCCCTGAAATTTGTACAAACTCTGATCCTTCCATCTGGCTTTGAAACAGGTACAATATTAGAAATCCATTCTGCATAGTCAATAGTTCGAATGAATCCAACATCCAAAAGTTTCTTTAATTCTTCTTTGACCAATAATGCAACATGTGGATGCATTTTTCTAAGCTTTTGCTTCACAGGCTTTGTCCCAGGTTTGATAGATAAATGATGCATTATCAAATTAGGATCTAACCCTGGCATATCAGCATATGACCAAGCAAAGTTAATTTGATTCTCCTTCAAGAATTCCATGAATTTTAGGACTTCTTCAACTGTTAATGATGCTGCAATTTGCAAAACTTTTGGCTGTTCTGTTGTACTTATGTTGATTGATTCCGTTGGTTCAATCAAAATACAAGATCTTTCATGATGATACTTGGGAAGAGTGTCAAGTTTCTCATCCTTCAGTGCCTCAGAAAGGTTTTCACTGTCAGATTCGCTCTTTATTTTTCTCTTGTTTTGATCTATCACTGCCATTTTTCAGTTTTCACCAATAGACCCATCTTTTATTTCATTTATTTTGCAGCTAAGAGACTTGACACCCTCCTTATCAAAATCATGAGTATAAACATCTTGAATGAAACAATTGTTTTCTTCATTTGAGGAATAAAGGAAAGTTATAATGTCTTCATCATTACTGAATGTAGGAATATGGATAGGTGCGTCAATGTCCCAATCTATAAGTTCTGGATAAACTAAGGGCATAGGATCATTAGGTTGGGTAAGGTCTTGAATTGTCAAAGTCATGATATGGCTATCATCCTCATGGTAGACAAGGTCTATGATGGTATTCTCCTGTTGATTGTCAATCTCATTAGAATCTGATTCTTCCTCACTTGAGTCATGATCGCTTTGTAAAACATAATCGAGTGGAGGCCTTGAGCCTTCTCCTTGTATAAGAACAGGTGCATATTTGTGTATAGTATCAACTAGTTTATCCCTCCAAAATTCATCATTATAAATGGTGTCCCATTCATATTCATTAGAATCAGTATCTGAACTATTTTGCAATTGGAAAACTGATTCATGAGATTTATCTGACACAGATCCTCCTTCATGAGTTAATTGTGTCTGCTGTGAAGTAGATTCTTCTTTATCTTTACCATATCCAAGTCCTGTTTTATCACTTGAATGATTTGAAATAGGTTGAATTGGTTCCACAATTCCTTCTCTTCATTTCCCTATAGGACCATTCCCTTCATAGCCCATCTTTTGCATGATAGCGTACCCCTTACCATATTGTTCTTTAGGCAACTTAATGTGCAAGAGAGATTCATCTTCATCTTTGTATAGCCAATTTAGGATGTCCCTATCTTCAGCTTATTCTTCAGTGGTATTAGCTCTAATGAATTTTCCATCAAACTTTGTGATTGGCACGGAAGCTTGAGATGTAGAAGCAGTTGCAATCTTTTGATTTGCTAAAGTTGGCAAACCATGTGATCTTGGAGAAGGAGGTAAAGTAGAGAGAGATAGTGAATATTCACCTACCCCTTTGTCTTTAAACTTCAGCTTAGTATCAAGATTCTTTGTCAATTCTTGCAATTGGATTTGTAGATTGGAAGAAGAAATAGCAAGAGCTTCCCTATTGTGTGGCACAAAGACATCTTGAGTTACTCTAAGATTTGAACAAGTTTGGGTACTATTGTAATCAGCTTGTATAGTTATTTCTTGTCCATCATATGGAAACTTGATACATTGATGATATGTTGATGGTACAGCTTGCATATCATGGATCCACGGATGACCCAAAAGTATGTTATAAGACAAATCTCGATCTAGAACCTGACAAAATGTATTCTTCACAACAGGTCCCACTCTGATAGGTAGCAATATTAATCCCTTAGAAGCTCTTTCTTCATCATCATATGCCTTAATGGTTATTTTCCTCCGTGAGTCAATTTCATTTTCTGAAATTCTTAAGGCATTTATTAATTTTAAGGTACAAATATTCAAACCAACTCCTCCATCTATTAAGACACGTCTAATTCGATGTTTATGGATCATGACTTCAAGATAGAGCGAGGAATTATGTGGATGTGTCATAGAGGCATCATCTTTGTCATAAAATGAAAGACAAGTGGGGGAAGATAAATGTCCCACCATGGCTTGAAATTTGTTTGCATCTAGATCAGTATCAACAGTTGTGTTTACAAGAGCTGCTTCTAAAATATTCTTGTGTATGGGGGATATTTTGAGAAGTTCAAGAATGGATATTTGAGCTGATGTTTTTCTCAATTGATCAACCAGATTATACTGACTTGGAGAAGAAATAGTTGTTTTAGATGAACTTCCTTTTAAAACAACCTTTGCTTGACCTCTTGTTGTTACATTAACCTGTTGATATTCTTGTTTTCCTTTGATTTTGATAACATTAACCCGATTATCATCTGTGTGAATGTGACGGATTATATTGTCTTCAACATTATGTATGCTTTTGGCTTTGGTATCCGATGTTTCCCCCTTTTGATAGTTTGGCAAAGGATCTTTGAATGCTTGATGATCATCATTGGTATGTTTTCCCTCAATTGTAATGGTACCATTGTCAATTAAATCTTGTACTAGATTTTTCAAAGCTTGACAATTATTTGTTCTATGACCTTTACATCGATGATAATTGCAATAATACGAGTCATTCCATGATGGTGGTTTAACTCGTGGCTCATAATCTCTTTGTGGTGGTAAGGTGATAACCTTATTATCAAGAAGCTCCTTGAGAGCAGACTCAAGAGATTGACCCAAAGCAGTAAAAGTCCGTCGGTTTGAAAAGAATGAAGGTCTAGACGGATTTACTGTTTGTGCATTGCCAAGATTACCATTGAAACTACCATGATTTTGATTGGTATTTTGATTAGTCATGTTTTCTTGCTTGGAAATTTGTCCTTGTTGATTGTTGTTTCCTTGTTGAATTGTATTTCCTTGTGGATTGTTTCGTGGAGCACTTGATAAATTAAAAACAGATGGTCTTGTTCGTAAATTATTTGCATCCACTATACCATCATTAACAACATTTTTGTTTCTATTCCAAAACCTTGTTTTATCGTTGTTGTTTTGATTTGAGGTACTTGGATTATCAAGTTTTATCACTCCCCTTTTAACCAAGGCCCCTTCAATGGTGATTGTATTTTCAATCAATTTTTCAAAGTTATGAGGACAATGAAGGTTAAGCCTATAGCTTAATTCTGGATCAAGGCTATTGATAAAGATATCCATCTTTTCCTTTTTAGGAATAGGACGAGAATATCATGCAAATAACCTTCTCCACCTTTGTAAAAATGTAGTAAAGGGTTCTCCTACTTTTTGTTTCACTTTACAAAGATCAAGCATTGTTATTTGATGTTGAATATTGTAGGAGTATTGTGAGATAAACTGATTTATCAACTCCTCAAAAGTTTTGATAGGTGGAGTGATTTTTGAAAGCCACTCCATGGATTGTACACCTAGACTTCGTGGAAATAATCGCATCAAGTAAGTATCATCATAGGCGAATTCAAGACTCATGTTTCGGAAATCCCTAACATGGTCAATGGGATCAGTTTTTCCATTATACCTATCATACTTAGGAATTTCGCAATGTTTGGAAATGGGATCATTTGAAGACTCCTATCAAATGGATAAGGAGATATGTCTTCCAAAACATATTTCTTTGTTGTACCTCCTTGCATTTCCTTTATTTGCCCTTGTAATTCTTTTATCTATTGGTTAAGAGCACTAAAGTCATTAGGAGGAGTTTCAGGATTTTGTTTAATCCCTTCTATGTCAAAAGTGTGAGGTAACTTAGCTCCCTGATTAGCTAATGAAAGAAAATATTTTTCTTTGTTACGTTCTAGAATTCTTTCCATAAGAGTATGGAATTGAGGATCTTGTTCTACTTCTTGAATCTTTTCTTCTGTTAACTCATCAAGATTAAACGTTTCCTCTTCTTTTTCATTTCGGTCACCCATTTTACTGGTAGTGGTTTCTCCCTCGTCTTTTTCCATTTGTTTTTGAGATCTCGTGAAGACAGGCATAGATTTTGCTCCAAATTCTACTCACTTTTAATCAAAAGAGTGAAATAGTGCAATTTATGTGATATATATGAAAGTCAGGATAGAATGAAGATTCTATGACTTACACAAAATTTCTAATCTTGTAGCTTGTGTTGTTCCCTAAGTGAAAGGATGAAAATCCTGTTTAGCGGGAATGTAAGCAAAAGATCAAGAAAAGGATGATTTTGCACTTTTATGAAGTTTTGATCATGGCTTTGTAAAAGGATGGATTTTGAAATGGATGCCTAATGTATTCTAAGTTCTCTATTGCAAAATTTGATTTGGACGAGTAGAATATTCGATTGCGGGTTGAGGAATATAA
>VDFB02137762.1:0-18455 GCA_007258455.2 Sequoia sempervirens
TAGAAAGGAATTTTGAGATATAATGGTCATGTGTCCTGTAGAATGGAAATAGGCCACATTATAACATTAAACAATCACTCTTGAATTTGCACAAAAGAATAGTATAAGAGTTCAATCTGGATAGCCATCATGCTATGAGAAGTAGTGAGATAAATAGTGCCATGAAAGTGTATTATTTATTTTGTATTGATGTACAATGCTCATGCTACAGTTACTCGAGTCACAGATTGGAGTCTTCCAGAAATCACAAAGCTAAAACCTTGGCCAAGAAAGTCAAGACCCAGAATGGCCATGGAAATATTGAAGCTTGGATGACCCTTGGACTTGCAAGTTAGTGAAAAGGGTAGTGTTCATGAAGGAATGGAAAAGATGTGTAGAGTTTTGAATTATACCCATATTGTGCAATGACATTGAATTATTTTACAAACAATTTTTTCTTTACAGGGCAACATTTTCTTGTGGAATAGTTGGCTGAATGAATCATTCATATTATAATCTTGCACAATCTTATCATAGCAAGGGTGATTATGACACCGCTGATTACTACTACTTGGCATCACAAGGAAAACAAAGATACCCATGATTTAAATTAACAAAAAAGAATGAGGAGAAACCCTCGTATTTGCAAAAAGATGAAAGAAGACCCAAAAACCAAATATTCTAGGAAAATGGGAATGCATCCATGGCCTATGCAAGTGAAAATATAAACCCTTGAGCTTTTGTAGAGAGATGTATAGGAAGTATAGAAAATGTTTTCATCATTCTAAATGATAAGTGAAAAATCTAGAATTCATGAAATGCAACCACGACCTGTGGCATTTTTATTAAAATCTGCAAGATATTTACATGAGCAAAGCATGGAAACAAAGCAACAGGGCTCATAATGAACATTTTTATCTGCAAATATTGGATAAAATGGTGTGGGTTCCACAATAAAAAGCTTACCCAAGCTCAGTGCTGCCTTTTTGGCTTGAATTTGTGAGAGAAGCCTCTGTATTCTCCTTGAAACCTCCATGAAATTGTGAGAGAAGCTCGATGAAAACCTATGTCGGCTGAGTAGGGCTTCCAAAAACTTGCAATGTAAAATTGAAATGAAATGTGATGTGGCCGCAGGTTTTGATTGTTAGGGTTTCTTTTCCCTAGCATATGCCGATAAACTTAAGGCATTTTTGTTTTTTGTTTAAGCTTTTGCAATATAAACTATTACCCCACCGTGTGTTCATGTCTAATGACTAGGGAGGTATTATGTATCTTTGATTTGATTTTTGAAAGCATATGTTTGTCAAATATTTTGCATCGAACCATGATGTGAACATTTATTTAAGTGATGATGTTATAAGTCACTTTAATACATGTTATGCAAAATAGGAGTTATAGTTTGAGTCTTTATGACTAAGTTGCAAGCATATAGGGAGGTTGGAGAGGTTAGTCGACATATAGAGGAGATGTAGGGAGTTTTTACTCACCTTTTTGGAGGGAATGAGGGTATTTAGGAGTTATTTTCTCATGCCTTCATGATGGACATGGTCAAGGTTGACCTTTTGAGCATTTTGGATCCTTTTTGGAGGAGATATAGTAGCTATATTTTTGGCTTTATTGTTGCATACGACCAAGAAGGTTCTAGGTCCTATTTTGGTGGATCTTGGAGGAGGATGGTTATAGTCACTTGTTGACTCATTTTGTACTTAGTTCTGATTATGCTCTAATTTTACTTAGTGAGTTTTTGGAATCCTTGGGAGATATACTGCATATTTTGTAACTGTTTTGGCATGTATACTAGTGAGTACCTTGAATATCAATGAAGTTGATTTCTTTTTCCTTCTCATTTTCTACTTTATTGTGTGCATTTTAGTTGATTGGTGAGATTACTTGTGAAGTTTGTCTATTTCCTTGTAGTTTTGTCTCATGTTAGCACCTTTTGCAAAAGAGTATGTATTTTGCAGGTTATAAGCTGTGCTAAGACTGCAAATGCTTTTAGTTGTGAAATTTCTTTCCTTCTAAGAGTTTAGCATTAAAACCTTCTTATGAAACACTTATGCAAGAAACATACAAAACTGAGTTATGTAAGCCAAGCTCTATCATTGTTTGAACTATGTATGTAAGTTGTGTTTACGAGTCTTACTTTGTGTTTGGTGCATCACCTTTATTAAGGTTTTTCTATTTATTTTCAGTTTATGTTTTCTTTCTTTCCCTTTTCTTCTACAAGCCTTTAAAATAGTTAATTAGGTGAGTACCTTAGGAGCCAGCCTTCTCTAGAGGTCCATTCCAAGTTTGGGCAACCCACAGGCCTAGGAATGTTCCCATGTTTCTCCAAAATGTTAATATCTGCAACTTAGCAAGGGTATAATTTTTGAGATAACAGTTTTTGGCACGCCTGGTGGGATTGTTCGAATTAGGATAGTTTAAGAAATATATGTTTATTGTTGGTTTTGATATGCAACCAACGTTTTCAGACCTTTAAGAGGTTGAATCTGCATATCTAGTGACTCTAAGCTCAAAATCTACTGGTTGAAGCAAACTAGGTGTTGGTATGTTCAATTCATAAAGAAGGAAAATCTATTGCTTTCATTTTAGAGATATTTCCAAGAAATTTTCTAGTTTTCCAATGCTTTAATATGTCAAATTTTCACGGTCAATATGTATTTTCACCCCCATTCCATGAAAATCCTGCATATATGCCCTCTTATCACACAAAACTTGCTGGTTTTATTCCAAATGACCTTGTGACGACAAGCTACCAACAAACTTATTAGGTTTTCCACCCTACCACCCTTGCTCAATTTTCTTGGCAGCCTGTCCATGCCTATAATCATTTGCAAGATCATTTTTCTTATAACCAACATGACTACTCTCTGAATCAGCCTCAAGATGTTGATAACATGAGTATCAGGGAGATAGCATTAGACTTGTAAAGGAAATTAGAGACTGTCACAAAAGAGTAGGAGTATAATATGCAACAAGAGGAGCTTGCTCATCAAGCTCATATTCATTAGAGGGACGTGGAGGAACAAAGGTATGAATAGGAGTCTCTTGTTAGACAAGTTACAACCAAAGAAGAACAAATAAAGAACTTTCTTGTGCAAGTACAAACGTATGAAACCCAATCAACCCCTTGCATTCCTAGTTTCAGTTCAACTCTTCTTGTAATGATGAATCATCCTTTAAATGAAGAGGTTTCCAAGTCTGAAATCCATAGTTTTAAATAAGAGAAACCTTTTGAGTCCTTTGGAAAGCCTCCTTGTGTTGAAATTCCAAGTGTTAGGAGTGCCCTTTCACTCCAACAACCAATTCATTACCAGGAGTAGTTCACAATGTTGCAAAATGAGCCTACCATTGAGCCTTCTCCAATATTTGGAATTCCAAGTTTTAGGCAACTTTCTACCCTTAAGATTCCAAGTTGGAGAGGGCCATCTTTTCCACCGTATGAGGTTCCTCCACCAACCATACAAATGGAACCATGCTCTAACATCTAGAAAGAAGAAGAGCAAACCCTTCATCAAGACAACTCACTCACCATGGAGGAGGCTAGAGATACAAACCTATTGAAAATAGCTATAGAGCAATACCGATTAGAATAGGAGAAAATTGGATAGGAAAATACCTTTCAAGATGTATCTTTGAATGCTCTAGCTTATGATCTCCCTTGTTTTGATGAAGATGATAAAAATGTTTGAATAGGACAACAGGGTGAAAAGGTGAGAGAGGTTGATGAAGAAGAGTAGTTCACAGTTTGGAATGATGAGTTACCTTCTTTCATTCAACACGATGAAGAAGGTATAGGCCTTGATATGTTGGTTGGTGACAATCAATATGACAATGGAGCCTTGGATCATGATGAAGAGCATAAAACTGAACCCGATACCTTTTTCCAAGGTATGAGCCTTGATATCTTAGAGCAAGTTATGAATGAAGAAGCTAAGGATGAGCTTGATGAAGAGATGTGCATAGAAATAATTGAACAGTTTTGTTTAAAGTTAGATGACAAAGAATCAAACCTGTTAGAAGAAATTGACAATCATGGTAAACTAGAACAACAAGCTCACAAGCTTGAACAAGTCCTGAAGCAACAAGAGAATATTCATGTTTTGATTCCTTAGGCAAGATGCCATGAAAAGGACCTATTTGGAGATATAATTGAGCTATCTTGTCCATAGTTAGTCGATGAACCAACACCTTTGAAGCAACAAGTGGAAGAAGACATCTTTCAGAAAGAGTCACAAAAAATTGAGCATCCAAATTAGCAAAAGGATGGAACAACAGTGAATGAGCAAGAAACCAACAATAGGAGTTCAAAGGTTGTTCGTTCAAAGGGTTGTCCTATTAGATTTTTAGCCAGTATGGAGGCCACTAAAGTACCACAGGTCATGCTTGCACCCAAGCATGAGGATACAATTGAAGAAGAAGTTGAGTTTATAATTACAGATGAAAGTGATCGCTTTCAGCTCACTTGTCCAATCCAAGACAATAGTAGGCGTGATCAAAATCAAAACATAGGTGAATTTATTTACATTTTTTATGAAGCACTACAACATTCTATTGAATATCTACTTGTGTTTCATATCCTTTCAACAATGCATGATCATGTAATGCATTCGTTGTTGGTTAGAAGGGGGTGTTATTTTACCAAGCCAATTAATGGGTTTGTTTGACCAACTTCTTTGCTGGTTAGAATAAGTTAGAGTAAGGTTCTTTTAGTAGTCTTTTCCTCCAAGTGTTGTTTTGCATAGTTAGTAGGTTTGACCCGAGTTTTTGGTAGTTGGAATAAGTTCTCAAGGTGTCATGCACTAGTCTGATGAGTTGCAGTGATATACAAGATTGCTTTTCAAGTCTTGTCAATTTTCTACCAACTCTGTGCCCAATGGACAAGCTTAGGCAACTGGTCAAGATGTTTAGAAGGAAAACATTTAGTAGATGTTGCCAAAAATGTTAGGTCTGATTTTGCTTCCAGCTCAATCAGGTAGAGCTGAGATTATGTTTAAAATTAGAAGATAAAAGGTATACATTCAAGTCTGCTATGTTATATCCATATGCATAAAAGAAGTTATCAAATAGACTACATTACATTATGCAAATGCACACAACAGAGAAGAGAGTGAACAATTGTTCCAAAAAGTAGTCTTTATTGATAATCATAAATGTATGGTGTCCCACACAAGCTGTGGAATTGACTATTTTAATGTAATAAAGGAAATAAACTATACATTTATAGATACATAAGAGTAAAAATGCATATGGAAAGAAAGGGGATCCGTCATTGCTTGAATGATGAATCCTAGTTGAGTTGAACTGCTGCATTTGCTTTAGACCTCTTGCTTGTCTAGCCTCCAGAAGTTGTTTTCTTGTTTCTCCAAGGTTGCCTGCATGAGTGAGAAAGGGTTTGTTAGAGCTCGAGATCACCAATCTTTACATGTGCAACATCTACAAACATATAGCCTATTCTCATAAAGCAGTGAAATAGTCTACATACCATAGATGTCCAAGAAAACAAAAAGGCTATCACAAACATCTATCATATGCTTTGTTTTATCTAACATGTTTGTTTATTATGTAGGTATAGGTGAAATCTTTATTGCTAATTTGTTTGTTCATAGCATGTGGAGTAAAATGGGCTCCCACAAGGGTTGAGCCCAACATGATACCCTCTTGTGTTTTAAAGAGGGATAAGTGGGTAAATTCATCTCACTTTAGCTCAATTGAGCAAATACACATCACTCATGATAGGTCAAGTTATAGGCTATCAAATAATAAACTTTGCATCATGAAGGAATATGAAAGATAGTGATTTCAACAAGTATAAAGCAACTCTCTTAGTTTGCTTGTGCCAAGTGGACTTTCAAGTAAAAAAGGAATAGTTAAATGTAAAGCAGATATGACAATCTTTGTGGTTGTGCTATCATAGTCAAAGCATAGGTGTTTAAGTCATCCAAGAGTTGAGTGAAGACAAGGTTAGTAACCTTGGCATCCATGAATAATAGTCTAAAGCAGCAACAATCTGACAATTGAAACCGCAATCAACAAAGCAATCCAAAACCATGGAATTCTTCTTCAACAATATGCAAAGGGAGGCTTATAGTGACATTTGTTAAATGATCATTATGGCACAAAACAACTTTGTACAGATAGTGAAGGAACAGGATCATGGAATCACATACATCTTCATGTGATAGGGTTGAAACTAGTATGCATGGTTAAGCTATGAAAAGTAGAGGAGAAGAGTAGTAAATGCAATGTGAGAGACATACACATTGATGCAACAGAATGCCTTGAAGACCTTTGCATTCAATAGCGAAGACATATACTCTAAGTTCAACATGACAATATAAAAGCATGATTAAATTTGTACCTTAGTGGATGCAAAATCATTCAAAGGTTTTTATTTTCAATACCAATGTGCACTGTTATTGTCTTAGTGAATAGGAGTAGAAAGGAATTTTGAGATATAATGGTCATGTGTCCTGTAGAATGGAAATAGGCCACATTATAACATTAAACAATCACTCTTGAATTTGCACAAAAGAATAGTATAAGAGTTCAATCTGGATAGCCATCATGCTATGAGAAGTAGTGAGATAAATAGTGCCATGAAAGTGTATTATTTATTTTGTATTGATGTACAATGCTCATGCTACAGTTACTCGAGTCACAGATTGGAGTCTTCCAGAAATCACAAAGCTAAAACCTTGGCCAAGAAAGTCAAGACCCAGAATGGCCATGGAAATATTGAAGCTTGGATGACCCTTGGACTTGTGTTAGTGAAAAGGGTAGTGTTCATGAAGGAATGGAAAAGATGTGTAGAGTTTTGAATTATTATACTCCATATCAGGTAATGGCATTTAATTATTTTGCAAACCATTTTTTCTTTTATAGGACAACATTTTCTTGTGGAACAGCTTGGTCAATGAATCATTCATATATAATCTTGCATGATCTTATCACAACAAGGTGATTATGGCACCGCTGGTCACTACTACTTGGAATCACAAGGAAAACAAAGATTCCCATGATTTAAATCAACATAAAAGAATGAGGAGAAGCCCTTGTATTTGCAAAAAGATGAAGGAAGACCCAAAAACCAAATATTCTAGAAAATGGAATGTAACCACAACCTATGCATGTAGAAAATATAAACCCTTGAGATTTGGCAGAGATGTATTTGAAGTATAGAAAATGTTTTCATCATTCTAAATGATAAGTGAAATCCAGCATCCATGAAATGCAACTATGACTCATGGCATTTTTATTAAAAATTTGCAAGATATTTACATGAGAAAAGCATGGAAACAAAGTAACAGGGTTCGTAATGAGAATTTTTATCTACAAATATTGGAAAAAATGGTGCAGGTTCCACAATAGAAAGCTTATCCAAACTCGGTGCTACATTTTTGGCTTGAAACTGTGAGAGAAGCCTCTGTATTCTCCTTGAAACCTCCATGAAATTGTGAGAGAAGCTCGATGAAAACCTATGTCGATGGAGTGGGGATTCTAGAAACTTGCAATGTAAAAATGAAAGGAAATGTGATGTGGCCTTGGGTTTTGATTGTTAGGGTTTCTTTTCCCTAGCATATGCCAATGAACTTAAGGCATTTTTTCTTTTTGTTTAAGCTTTTACAATATAAACTAATACCCCGCCGTGTGTTCATGTCTAATGACTAGGGATGTATTATGTATCTTTGTTTTGATTTTGTAAAGCATATGTTTGTCAAATATTTTTCATCGAACCATGATGTAAACATTTATTTAAGTGATGTTGTTATAAGTCACTTTAATACATGTTATGCAAAATGGGAGATATAGTTTGAGTCTTTACGACTAAGTTGTAAGCATATAGGAGGTTGGGAGAGAAGATAGTCGACATGTAGAGGAGATGTAGGGAAGTTTACTCACCTTTTGGAGGGAATGAGGGAATATAGGAGTTAGTTTCTCATGGCTTCATGATGTACTTGGTCAAGGTTGACCTTTTCAGCACTTTGGAGCCTTTTTGGAGGAGATATATTAGCTATATTTTTGGCTTTATTATCATGACACATGAATCAAGAAGTGTCTCAGGTCTTATTTTGGGCTAATCTTGGGAGGATAGGATGAAGAGTAGTCACTCTGTTGACTCACTACAATTTAGTTCATTAGACATATGACCAACCTAGAGGTTTGAGTCCATGGAGATATGCAATGCATTATTTTATAACTCTTTTTGTATATATATGCAATACCACAAGTGAGTACCTTGAATATCAATGAAGTTGAGTTCTTTTTCCTTCTCATTTTTTGCTTTATTGTGTGCATTTTAGTTGATTGATGAGATTACTTGTGAAGTTTTTTTATTTCCTTGTAGTTTTATCTCATGTTAGCACCTTTTGCAGAAGAGTATGTATTTTGCAGGTTATAAGCTGTGTTAAGAATTCAAATGCTTCTAGTTGTGAAATTTGTTTCCTTCTAAGAGTTTGGAATTGGAACTTTCTTATGAAACACTTATGCAAGAAACATGCAAAAGTGAGTTTTGTATGTGAAAGCTTATCATTGATTGAACTGTGTATGTAAGTTTTTTTTATAGGTCCTAGTTAGTGTTTTTATGCATCACCTTAGGAGTTAATCTTTTCAGTTTATGTTTCTTTCTTTCCCTTTTCCTTTGCAAGTCTTTAGAATAGTTAATTAGGTGAGTACCTTAGGAGCCAACCTTCTCTGGAGGTCCATTCCAAGTTTAGGTAACCTAATGTGCCTAGAATAAACAGAAAGCTCCCAAAATTCCTGTAGTTTGCACTAGCAAGGGTGCAATTAGTGGCACACACACCACATCAGTCTCAACTCCTAAGCACCATCCAACAGATGGGGAGATGGCAGTAGTGGGAGGTCCCAACCCAAACGTCCATAGAGAGACACTGAAAGACTTCCAATTATACTCCAAGAACAACACTCTAGAAGACCATAATCCATCTAAATGACTAAGGATTCCCAAGACATTTTTAAGGCACCTCACACAAAATATCACAAACTCATGTAGCAAAGCAAGACAAATCCTGCTGAACAATGAAGGATCTCTTACAAGCTCATTTGACACCTTCTAAATCTCAACACATTCTTACCACCTCAAACAATATGAAATAGGGGATGAAACCCTAAAACATACCAAGAGAAAGGCATAGACAAGCTTCAAACAACCTTTGTAAATAAGGCATATTTTTTCTCATTTTAAGGGTTGATTACAAACAACTTGAACCATACAATTCTATTATTCCTAAGGTTCATTTAGCCAAATTAAATGTTCAAGAATACCACAAATTTAATTTTAACTAAAATTATTGTGTCATTCATAAGCATTGACATCATAGGTCAAATGCAACAAGAATTAAAGATCAATGCAACTCAATAACAAAATGTCAATCTCACAACACATTTCATTTTTTATCTACTTGTAGCATTCAAATGATGAGCAATGCATTGCTTCTAGTTTCATTTAAAATTCAAAATAAACTTAAATCTATTCATTATTATGAGGATTACTCCAAACATGTTGAATCCTTCATAAGATAGGTGCAAGAAAATCAGCCCAAAAAACAAAATAGCCAAACAAATCATCCTAAACACACTGCACAAGGCATAACATGCTGAAATACTTCCACACTAGCCATGTCACAAACACAACATGATCTCACCAACTGCTGATCCTCCCACAGCATGGTCTTTGACAAAGTAATAGGTTTGTCTTTTATGTGATCATCTTGAGGACGTGAATATTAAGCCTAAGAAGCAATTAACTTCTGATTCTCAAAAAAAGAAAGCAACAATGTTAGATAAACAGACATCAAGAAAGCATACAAATAAAGTAAATCAGAGGTTTTATTCAAGGCAGTAGAGGCTTTGATTTCATATCAATGATGATTGGATCTCCATTTTGAGCTTCTGTCGTACCCTTATTTCTAAAGGCATTCAGAGTATCTTTGGAGCTATTTTCCAATCTCTATGCAATCATTAAAACCAACTTCTGCAGTATGTTTGTAAGTCCAACCAAAATTCTAGTCTTTCATTTGAACTCGGGAGGGGCACATATCATGTCATTTATTCATCGGGGCATAATGGCACATCAAGAAAAATCAAGAAATTTTTTATTTTTTGATTTGAGTAGTATCATGTCTTTGAAACAACACAACGAGTGTATTGCTTTAAAGAGGGAAAAAATGTAGACACTTGAAACTATCCTAATAATATCACATACTTGATTTCACGTACTAACACTATTTTCTAGTGTATTTCACCTAATTCTTCCATTTAATTAATTAATGTCAATTATTTAGTTAAATTCACCTTTTCTCCTATTAATTAAATAAATCAAATTTATTTAGTTAATTCATTATTCTTCATACTAATTTCACTCTCACTTAATTAAAATATTCAAATTATTTGATTAATTGTCATCTTTCATATTTTGATTAAATAATTCATGATTATTTAATTAAAGAAATTATCTCATTCATTTGCACAATTAAATAATTTGAGTTAATTGTTTAATTAGCTAATTTCTTTCAAATCCTCTAACTTTTCCCACTTGCACGATTAATATTCCCTTGGAATATTCTATTTTAAAATTCAAATATCTCCAACATTCCTCCAATATATTTCCAAAAAAATTAGGGAATTAATTGGTTCTCTCATGGATCTTGAGTCCTTGATCTAATCTTTGATCCATTCCTCATGGATTATCAGCCATTGGATTAATCCTTGATCCTTGTTCACTCCTTCAATTCAATTTCATCCATTGATTAGCCAATTTTGACCTTGACCATTGATTCTCATTTCAAAAATTTATAAATAGTGAGCATTTCTCCATAATAATGATCCACAAGCTTTGAGTAAAGTTACCCTCTTTAATTGAATCCTCAATTTGATCAATTTGAGAGCTTGTGTGAACAATTGAATTCTCAATTTCATCCATTTCGCTTTGCATAATCATGTATTTTTTCTAAATTGTAGCACTCCACATCCATGAAGGACATAATCCCCCAATGGGATTAAGTTTTCACTTGTTTGGTTGCTTTCATTTGATCTTCATTTGATATTTCATACTTCAAAATATAATTTGCTTGTGTAAACAATTTCATTGAGATTTATATGTTTAATTTTTCATTATCCATAATAGCTTCCATTGAATGCATGAACCACCTATTAGATTTACATGTAAAGTAATAATTATGGATTCACCTCACCTCTTTGTATCAAAAGGTTGAATTATTGATTGAAGACCTTGCAAAAAATTCAATACATAGCCAAATTTAAATATTCCATGCAAATTAATATAACCCTCAAACTCATCCAACCGACACTATTAAAGAAATAATATATTAACAACAATGGAGGATTCTTAATAGGTAGATCCAACAAACCAGAAAACAAACACATATAACCAAAATCATAAGACAAGGGTAGGCATTTACTTGACACTTGCTAGTGCATTGAGCTCCAAGTTGAACTTGATAAAACCATGTCACTTGTGTCTTTAGGTGAAGCCAAGAAGAATACAAAATTATGCAGGTAGACATCTTAAGACTATTATATATCCTTATTATTCATATTCTTAAATTGAAACCCACTTGCAATTGATGAATTCCTTATTTCACCACCCTTATATTATGAATGTCTTACCAAGCCACCTTCCCTTGATTTTCTAGTAGAACTAAACATGTTTTGTCAAACCCTTAGATGAGATAGAAGAAGTGGACAAAATCATCACTTAATTACTCATTAACACCTATGAATTTTGATAGTTTTTATTCTTTCCTTTCCCTTATTTAAAATTTTCCCTACTACTATTCTTCTTTTTAATATTTAATTTTATGCATGGATAAATTAAAAAAACCACTTTCATACTACAAACTATATTGTTCCACTCAATCTCCCCCATAATCCACAACTAGGAGGGACTAATGAGTTAGTCCATAGGTTTGTGAACACATCAATCCCAAAAAAATATGTAAGGATTTATGAAGTACTACCCAATTAGTCATCAAATTAGATTACCTTATGTTCACCCTTAATATGAACGATCTTGAGAAAATAATCAACAATTAAAGTGTTTCTTATATTGTTGTGTTTAGTCTCCAAGCTTTGGATTCTCTTTCCTTCATTGCATTGTTCAAAATCATATAGTTCCCCTCCTAACTATAAATTAGTACATACTTCACTTCTAAAAAAGGCCAAGACTTCAACTTGAGTATTTATCTATTGAACTTTGTAAACTAAATAAATTAGAATCTACTGCCCTAAATTATCTCTAAAGACTCATTGCCCTTCCCCTCATACAACTTCTGTTCTCTACCACCACAAAGTTAGAATAATATGTTCCATTTTAAAACTCTACTCAAGTTGAATTTAATGCACCTAATGAGTCATATTTTACAACCTTGAAAGTTTTGGATAGATTATTTTCTTTGATTTGGTCAACTACCTCTAATATAACTATGGTGGGGGAGTGGTTCGAGTTGGGGGTAGGTACTACTATCTAGAGGCCCTCTTCTGCTAAACACATTAACAAGTGGGGTAACACTATTTATGTCATATCCCATTCTCGAGTGTAACTCTACAAATGATCCCTGGGATAATTTCCAAAAAAATATCCATAGACTAATGAGAAGGTTAAAAGGGAAATTTAATTAACTAATTAAATATTTAAGTTGTCAAAAAAGTCAAATTGAAAATACAACTTATATTTAATTATTTAAAAATGTGTTATAAGTGATTATTTTAAGTGTTGCTACACTCATGATACAAAAATGTGATGAAAAGGACCTTTAAATTATAATTTCATAAGTTTGAGAAAAGTTAACTCAATATATATAAAAATAACATTTTATTTCCTCAAAAAAATTATAAATAAGAGTTTTGTTTTCAAAAAGACTCTAGATACTTTTTGAAGCAATTACTCTTTTCAAGAATGAACAAACACTCATTTTCTTCCTTTCGAGAATTGAAACCCTCTAAAATTTTAAAGCTACAAGTATGAAAACCCTCCTAGTTTTTAGTGCATCTCCATTTAGATTTAACAATTTTCTCAAATAATTTTTTTTTATCCAATTTGTGGTTATGAGGTTTGTAGTGTTTTTTTGTTTCCATTCAAAGTTTCCAATGGGTTTTGAAACATTCAATAATATTGTGATATATCAATTTTTTGACAAATAGTATATTGGCAGGCCATACAATTTATGAAGTATATTATGCTTTGTTGATTTGTAATTCTTTCTACTAGTCGCTTCAAAAATTTCTAGCAAATTTAATTAACTTTAAGACCTAGTCGCAACTCATACACTTGCAAAATCTTATTTTGACCCTTGCATGATTGTCAAAATCTTGGTGTGGAATTTCAAGGTATTTCTTCATTTAACTAGGTCATTCCAATGTTGGAAAATTTGAAGTTATTCTAAATGGCAATTGAGGTTTGGTTAGTTTCTATTCTACTGGGTTGCATTTTCATATTTTGTTAAGGTCTGATTATTTGCCTTCCTAATATTTTTTGTATTCCCAGGTCGGGCTAGACAAGTGTTGTAATAAAATATTTCGATTGGAATTTTTTACCTATTTCGAAACCAATAAAATATTTCTATTTCCGATATAAATCTATACTCAAACAACTAGAATATTTTTTCTGGCAATCAGAACATGTTTTCAAACCAAGAAAAATATTTTTTATTGGCATATTAAACCTATTTTGAAGCCAATAAAGAAAACATTGGTGAATATAAAATAATTTTAAACCAACATAAAAATTCATTGGTGAAATAGACTCATATACTTATAAAAAGTCATAGCATGGGTGGCGAAAATATCAAATGCTATATATTGTTATATTCCAGGAGTAATTTTCCACATATCCAAATTCCTTGATAAAGTGTCTAGAATGGAGACAAGTGTCAATGTATTTATTATGTCTGGAGCTAGATGTGAGGGAAAATTAATGTAACCGATGATCATTTGATGAATTTTCAATGGACAGTTGTAGTTGCATTCCGAAAGCAAAAGCCTGAAGCACTAGACTTGTGAATTCAAATCTTCAAAATAAGACTAGAGCCGTTAGATTTCCAAGTATCGATGGTTGAGATTTTATTACTTATTGTGTCACTTAAAGTCATGATATCAAAATAATATTTTATTATTGACTAGTTATCGACACTTGAAGGTCAGTGAAGTTATGACTTTAGCCTTTGGAGTCATCGTGGTGACCGACCCCTCCATCTGGGCGATTACTGGTTTCGTAGTGTAACAATGACTTTAATATGTCTTAAGTCTGGTGTCAAATTTTTGCTGACAAAAATCAATGGTTGAGATCGGTGCGCACCCCCATTGCTGAGATAGTGATGTGATCACTTTTCGGTGGTAATGCGGGGTCAGTTTGAGGACCTTGATTTGATTTGGAAAATGGAAGTGAATTGGTAGTTTTCAGGTAGCTACTGAAAAGGGTTCCTAAGCATCCTAAGAGGGGAAAAGGCTGATGCAAGGGATGAAATGAGCCTACACAAATAGTGAGTAGACACTAAAGTGGATACAAAAGTGTAGGTGAAATTGCCATGGGGTGCAATTTTATGACACTAAATTAACTATAAAATTGATTGGTTCATATATTTCTACTTTTAGATGTTTTCCAATCTTCTTCCACCTTTTTCAATTTGTTTATATACCCATATAATTTGTTCTATTCATAATGTGGTGTTTTTCAGCCTTATCCAATCTTGTTTCTCCTATTTTTGCATTTAGTTTCTCAATTTCTTTCTTCCCCTCTTTCCTTTGTATTTTTTTCTTTTCTTTTATCCCCTTTTTAGCTTTTTTAATTTTACTTTCCAATTGATCCCCACCTTGATACAATTTAATTCATTGATTTGCTCATTTCCATGTTCTTAAACCATTCGCACCTCAAGCCAATGCCCACTTGCCTTTTTTGATTTGATGTATATTTACTATGGACTTATACGCAAGCATACAAATTTTGACATATGTCAATAACCAACAATCTAAATACACTTACTTTGCTATACCTTTTGCACTAAAATATACATAATCAAACCACTCGATTTTCTCTTCCAACTCATCATTATGTATGTTATCTTGAAGAACTGATTTTTTTCTTCATATTTCACAAGGCTTACACTCAAAGAAGCAATTCGGTTCTCTTTTGTTTCTCGCAAATTCCTTGCAACAACAAAATTGCTAAAGAGTATAAAATGCTATACCTCTAATTTACTACATAGCAAAGATATCAAACTATTGCAGTATTTTCCACGACTGCAAGAATTTTCCATCGATTTTCCATTCACACCCTCTACACAAGTAAGCTTTTCTGCATTCACTTATGTTTATTTTCACTTTTTTTACTTCCATTGACTACAATTTTGGAAATAGACAATGTAATTACCGAACTTGGGCATCTCATTTCGAAACTTGCAAAAGTTGATACTAAAAATCAACATCGTGAATGGGAGGTTTGAAGATAGTATTCTATTACTGCACTACATCCTCAAAAACGCCCCTTTTGTGAGAATAGTTGAAGTCTATCTGCACAATCAAGTACAACAAAGTCTCTATGATACATATCTCTAGTTCCTAAACAGTTTTCTAGAATTGCACCAGTCCAACCCTCAAGTCTTCTCTAGCTTATTCAGCCAACAATCACTTAGTTATCAAGACTATTGAAACTGTAAAGTATAGCTTATGTACAAAGTGGTATGTAAACAATGTTTTCTTTTTGTCTAATAGTTTATAGGGAAAATTATATTTCTATTTTGGGTTCTTGTTATAATTATAGGAAATATTATTGCATATTTTTCCTAAAGTGTATTTTCCACTCTGTATTTGTGCTTGGTCCTAAATCAAAATACATTGCAATAACATAAAAGGAAACCTACAATTTGTACAATTACTATGAACACAACTAGGCTTCATTGAAACCTTTAACTGTCACACCTATAAAACAATACACTATAGTAATTAGAAACAACAAATGTATTGAATTTGCAATCTTTTTTCTTCATCTTTGGTCGAAACAACTAAAAAAAATACAATGCACATAGATTTTTCTGTATTAGAAAGTGTTTGTTCTTTCTAGAAAAAAATAATTCAAGACATCATTGATACCAAAAAAAAAGCTATGACATCCACACCAACTATGCTTTACGACCATTAATACAATAGGCAGGATTTGACACATTTAACTGGACATAATCTACCGCAAAAAAAATTACACTACACAATCTTGTCAAACACAAGCTTTTATGACAATAAATGTAAGACCGAATAGTCCCGTAAATTAATATATGCCACATCATAAAGAAACAAACATAATGCATTAATTAGGTTGAAAACCTAATAAAGTAAATACGTGTATACACAATACACACTGGATAGATAAGCATATTCATAATTGCTAATGTGCCAAGGACATTATGTATTGTGGCATGTCAAGACCTCACCTCAATTTCTATGTGTAATTATAACAGTTCTAAGATATCGATAAACAAATCTTAACGTTTCCATAACAAATATCGATGCAGATATCAATACTAAATACGAAAAACCCTTTAGTATGATCCTTGTTAAGGATTTGATGCACTTCTTTTTTGTAGTAGTTTATTAAGCAAACTATTGCCTTTACACAGAGTACTGCCTTTTTTGCAACACATTCTTAATTATATACAATGGAGCTCCCAAAAGACATAATTTTCTTTCATATCTTGCCAAGACTAAGCCTCAAACAACTGGTTCAATGTTCACTAGTTTGTCGCAAATGGCTTGTAGCAACCAGCCTGGATACAAAAATAAAGTGTTATGGCTCAGATTTAGCAAATGGTAATGACAAACCCGTGTCACACTTTATAAAGGAAACAACCAACACTAATCCAACTTTTAAACTTGAATCACTAAAAAGTGGCATATATGTTTTGAATTTTGAAATGTAGTATTTTTTCGTATATTTCATGTCTGTATTTTTTTGAAAAAATTGAAAAATTATTTGAATATAGTTTTTTAATAAATTTACACTACAATTTTGTTGCTGATAAAATGCTGAAAAAATGACGTTACATGAGACGTCAATCTTTATATAGTAAATTTTATTATTTTTCCTTCAAATTTTTTGTGTGTATTTATAACTTTAAACTTTAGTGCATTGATATTTTCTTTTTTAATTTTGATAAATATATATTTTTAAATATATATTAAAATGTGCATGTACTGAAACACAACTCTCTCCATTCAACATCAACTTTTATATTGATTATTTATATAAAATAGAAAAAAATTATACCATCTTGATATATATTCTTTTATCTAGTACATCATATTTTTTTAATAAGTTTTAGTATTGTTCTTGACATGGTAATTAACCTAATATTTTTGTGCCAATAACCTACTTTTAGTAAAAGTAAAATATAAAATATAAATAATAGTTAAAATATTTAAATATATATATTTTTGAAAACTACACTTATGGATCTACAAAAGGATATTTTTATATTTAAAAAAAATGTTATTTACATGAATAGGAGTTATCAAAACATCAAGGTTTTCAAATAGTTTAATTTTTTCGGTAAATTGGCTTCAAAGTGGTGCTACATATGCATTTATCTAAAAACTTTAGTTGGAAAAGTTGTGGACATATATAACTTAGAATGAATCTCACTAGATCATATGTTTGACCAAAATTGATTTTTAGTTAGAAATGCTTAAATTCAGTTGAGCTGATAAGTTGGCCGAAAGTGTGACTGTTTCACTAGTAGGAGTGGCAAATAAATGACTTCACGTGACTAAAATTTAGTCAAATGACTAAAATGACTAAATTCTACTAATTTTTACAATTCACAAGTATAAATGACTAATTTGGTCATGAATTGGAAATCACAACTAAATGCGTGGCCAGGACAAATAAAATGACTAAATAAATGACTATTACTCTATTTTTTCTTTGATTTGATCATAATCCATGGGGCTTAAAAGCCCCTCATGGAACCCTACCTAGAGGTGGGCCATTTGGCTGCCTAGGTTGCTTGGTGCACCAAAAATACCTATTGTGTAGAAGGCATTGCCTCTTGATGCAGTCTTAAGGCCTTCATATATTTTATGAAAAAAATTTAGCATTTACATTCTTTAACTTTTATTACTCATTATGTTAATGAATCATTAATGTTTTTAACTATGATTTGAAGCCAATTTGATTTTCCTGTTGTGTTAGCATGTCAAATGTATCAAAGAGAAATTGTGGTCAATTTCACTAATAAAATATGATTTAAACAATTCAATTGCATTTTGAGGGCTATCTTGCAGACACTTTCATTTAAATAATACATATATATTATCAATTATTTCAATCCATTTGAATGAATCATTTAAGGAATCAAGAATCAATAGTGCTATTCCCATAGTCCAGCATGATGGGGTCAAAGAGGAAGCATTTTAGGGAGCCCTAACTTCACCACACCTAAGCCCAA
>VDFB02137763.1:0-35002 GCA_007258455.2 Sequoia sempervirens
AACTCCGCAACCATAGTCCTAGTGCAAATCGCTTTTGATCGACGTGATTGTCCACACACTCTCAACAAAATCAAGCCCGATACTCACCTAACGAGGGAGTAAACTCAGACATAAATGATGCAAAACCCAAAGAAATTCTTATTATTGTTCAGAAGGAAAATATTATACGCAGAGGATCTCAACCGAAAGCCTCTACAATACATGCAAATTATGGAACTACAACGGCCAGAATTCCCTTTTCAAGAAAGATGCAAACTCTTTTTCCCCAAAAAGCTCCCCAAAAATTAGAAACTAGCCCATAAATAGCCCATTTTCGGTTTGGAGCCAAAAATAACATTTTAGTTATGATTTTTGGAAATTTGGCACCAAAAAATACAATTTGAAATTCAAAAATTCAGTCCTAATTCAAAAATTGACAATTTTCCAAAAATTGACCAACTTCCGGAAGCCATAACTTTTGATCCGGGACTCCATTTTTTGAACCGTTTGAATCGTTGGAAAGGTCTCAGAGTGAATATTGCGCTAAGAACCCACTTCTTTGGTTCCAATGATTTTCAAGCCTGTATAGGACCATTTAGTGCCTCAAACTGGACTCAAAAGGTTTTTCAGGGCAAAAAGTAGAAACTTAAACTTGAATAACATTCAAACCGTGAATGATCTTTACCTAATTCTTTCGCCAAAGTGCTTATTTTTATGTCTTGTACCTTCCCATAAATTTTTGTCTTCCCATGCCTTCAAATTCACACCTGCTAAAAATAGCAGAAAAGCAATTCTGAAAGTTGGGAACTCTTATTTGACGAAAAGGGTATCTAGAAATGAAAAAACATCTACAAAAAGCTAACAAAAGGAATATAAATGGAAGGCATATTTTTGGGTGATGCAAGATTTCCCTCACATCACTGGATGCTCTTGCATCAAAAAGCATGTTTTTCTCCTTTGAATACATGCCAACTTGCATAAAGAATGATTTTTGGGTGTCATCAATCTGATATGGTATTTGTAGAGATAAATTGGTTCATTAAATACATTTTGTCATCAAAGAGAGCATGTGGGATTTGTAGTGGAAATGGTGAGAATATTGAACTTCAAAGCTCAAGGAGAACTCATACCTCATACCTATGATTAGAGTGCCAGACTTCAAAGTTGAATGGAGAGTCATGCCAAACAAGATGTGAAATGGGGGAAGTACGAATGGGAAACCCCAATAAGGAATAAAGAATTCAAGGTGTCAAGTGCAAGGTATTGGGATGACCTTGTAATTAGTACCTAGATAAGGTTTTATCAAAAGTCCAACTCCAATAGGATAAATAAAGAAATTAGCAAAGTTTTAGGATTTTGGGGTGATAGGAAACAACTACCAAGTTAAGGTTTAGCTAAAACTCTATCTCCAAAAGGATTTTATAAAGGAGTGGAAAAGTTTCAAGGTTTTAGTGAATTATGGAAATGAGTATCAGGATAAGATATGGCCAAAACTCCAATTTTGAAAGACTTATTATAAAATATTGTATTGGGAGTTAGGATTCAAGGGAGTATGGAACATGGTACTAGGGAAATGGATGGCTTGATCCTATAGATTGATAGGCTTAGAAATTTTGGAGCATGAATAGATGATGTCAGTAGGCATAGATCAACACACGACTCTGATGGAAGGGTGACATCAACATCTGAGAATTAGAGTTGGACAAAAAATATGCATATAAGACCAAGTTCAAAATTCCAAAATACTTAGGTGATTCTTAACTCATGTAGGATCATGATAGCAAGGTTTGGAACAAAATGGTACTTGAGGATGGGCTCACCCAAAACTATAATACAATACACAAATAGAATCTTTTTGCGAAGGGGCCAAGTTAGGGAGTCGAGGTGAAATGGATAATTGACCAAATCCAATAACCCAAAAAAACAACAATTAGATTTCAAAAAAGACATGAGCAAGTTGTGAGGATTAATAGAAATGATGTGACAGTAGGGACAACTTCAACAACTCAATAAGGTGAAAAAAACATAGGGATCAAGGAGATGACCTATATAACTTCAACACTTGGAATTTTTGGGACCTTTTGGAGACATTGAAGAGTATATAGGGGACTTTACAAAGTAGAATTGGGAAAACTTTTTGACAAAGGGAAAAATTGCTTATACTATCTCAGATTGGTTTTAAAAGTTGAATTGACACAAGTCTAATAGAACACATGGACAAACACATGAACTATCTCAATTCAAATATTTAATCCTTTTCAAACTATGTTGATTGTTCAAGGGATTTTGAATTAACCAACATGTCTTACCTCTTCCTATATTTTATTTATTTTATTAGCACTCTCTTCATTTTTTGAACCCTATTGGTGAGTTCAAGGAAATATGAACTTGTCAATATTAGTTGACCACTTTTCTTAGATTTAGAAGGGCTGCCACCATCTCATGAACCTTTTCAAAGGTTCAATAGTGAACACCAAAAAATCTAACCTTTTCTCTTTTCTTCTTTGTCCCTATGCACTATGTTTGTGATTTAGTTACTTTTTAAACTTGATTGGAGGTTCAAGAGGTTCTTGGACCTTTGAAATCTTTGTCATTCCCTTAGTATTTTTATTTAATCCTTTTGTAAGGGTTTTCATCACTTATTGAATTGTGTTAGTGAATGACTATTTTTTTCTTTTGTCAACCCTCTAGAGAGTTTGTTAAACTTTTCTAAGGTTTAGGAGGTTCTTGAACCTCCAAGAACTCTAACCATAAATTTATCCAATTTTCATTCACATTTTTTTAGATCTTTCCTCATGTATGTTGAACATGTTGGAGGTTCAAGCAATTCTTCAACCTCCAAAATCTACTCCATAGCTACAAATGAATTAAGATAAGGTAAACTTGGGTATTTTTTTAGATTTTTTGCAACATTCAATGAATTCCTAGAGGCATAAGGGAAACAACAGTGCATACATAAGTACAATTTTTATTATAGTGGAAAGCTTGCTAAAACTATCTTGATTGGTTATCTAGGGTAACCTAACACGATTCACTATAAAAAAAAGGGTGATTATAGCCAAACCTACATATTTTAGGACCTACAAATTTGGGCTCTAACATTGGCTCTAGTTGGGGACATGTGCCTCTAGCAGGAACAATAATATCCCAAGAATTCCCCAAGTGAATATAAATAGGCTAAGAAATTCTTAGGAAAAACTACACTTCATCTTGACCAACCAGTGTCAGGACTACACAAGGACATAAGCAAGACAATAAAAATTACCATGAGATAAAGACAATCATAGATGCGTGCAAAGCACACAAACTAGAATATAAAATTATGAATGGAAAAGAATGTAGAGCAGCACCTAAGAAAAATATATTTTCATGAATTGTCCATGCACTTGTAATTCTTGAAACTCTTCTTTCAATCTTGTGATGAAGAATGACACTTCACCACATGTGTATGCAATATGGACCAAGCCACATGGAATCAAGTTTTTCATGTTTACCTTTATCATGTTTTATGGAATTACACACTAATATCATATCTCCTACTTTATATTTTCTTATACTATCCCTTTTATCAAGAAAGTATTTTAGTTGTTGCTACTTTCTCATATTTACAATTTGATCATTTCTTTTGCTTCTATCAAGTTCAATGAGTTGGTTTTTTTGGCTAGTTATTGCACCACCAAACTCACTATTTTATCAAATAAACTTGTAAATAAGAATTATATTATTTATTGAATATCAATGCATCAACTCCATACATCAATTCAAAAGGTGACTTACCATATCTTTCTTTGGTGTCACTCTATCAACTCACACTACCAATATTAGTTTTGAATCCTATGCATTTTTATTATGACTCAACAACCTTTTTCTTATATTCATTAAAACTTTGTTGGTTGACTCAACATTCTTATTCCCTTGTGGATTGTAAGGAGATGAGTGAAATTTTGATTCTATTTTCAAAACATAGGTTATTAAATTCATTTGACTTGAAACACATTATATTGTCAAATATTATCTATTGGATATTGTTGGTGTTGTCATTAGTGTTGTCATTGATGTCAACCCCTAGTGGGAAGATTGTTGGAGTTGTTAGTGTGTTGCACTATATTGTCATCATTGTTGTCTTTGATGTCAACCCCTTGTGTGGGTATGATGAGGAAGTGTTTTTGGTATTGAGTAAGTGTTGCAGATGTGTTAAGGAGATATTTGTGGTGTTGTTTATCTAGCTGGTTCTCTTGGTTTCTAAGTGCTCTTGAGAAAATTTGAATAGAAAGTGTGTAGTATGATAGAGGGGTGTTCTATTTTGTGCTCTACATTTCTTCATGGTTGAAGATATGCTTGTGTAGTTTGGATGTGATGATCAGAGGTATTTAATGGTGTTATATTTAGAGTTTCAAGTTTTGGATTATTCTGCAATGGAAGATGTGTTTGACAACTTTAATAAAATAAAGAACTTTCTTTAATGCCACTTGATCTATAAACTAGTAGAGATATACCATACATTGGTTCACCAACAATAAATTTGTATTAAAAGAAATTAATTGACTAAATTGAATTATTAGAAATGAATAATTTAGTAGCAGATAACATAAAGAGAATTAGATACTTGACTCATTAACACCAATATACCTTGGAGAAACCCAGTTCGAGTAAAAAATCTAGCAAAAACAAAGAATCGATCAAAGATGGCATACAACTTTGCCAAAGCCTCTTGGGCTTCAACAATATCATCAAACAAATGTGTAACCTCAAAGATGGCAATAACTTCTCAAGAACCCCACAACCTTACACTATAAATTACAACATCCACTAGTGTTGTCACCTAAAATGTGCCCTTATTAAACTTGGTCGAATATTTCAAAGACACAGTAGGAGTGATTTCTCAAGTGTGGGACCTTGTTAACTTGAGATCAGACCTCCAATGAAGGTTGGTTCCTTTTTCAGCATAAGTGCAATTGTTCGTCTAACTCAACACATATTAAAATTAATTCAAAATCCTAATCTAATAATTCATAGGAGAAAAGGTGATGAAAATGGGGTTCTCAACCTGCAACAACAAATGAATGCCAAAACATGCAATACAACCCCTCCCCAAAAATCAAAAATCTAATTTTTTTCCCTCCAATTGGAAAAGTCATGACTGCCTCCATGCAATGAGTGGTTTCCAAAATGGAAAAATCAATAAATGTTTTTTAATGCCATTTAGTAACTCCCAAAAACCCAATGGCCAAGTTTTCTTTTTTCAAAATTTTCAAAAAAAGTGCAACTACACCTCCACTACCCCACTTGCCAACTTGCATAACAAAGGTGGCATTTATTTTATTAAATTAAATTATATAAAATTTATTTAAATTAACCCAACAACATGAAATAAAAATGAAAATTCCAAAATTTGTATTTTTGTGTTGATGCAAGATTGTTGGCAACTGTGGATGCTCCTGCATCAGACACCCATGGTATATTTTTTTAAAGCATAGACTCACAAAATGGAGTTGAGTAGTAGAACCACTCTTTCAAGTTGCAAGCAACTTGCAACATACTCCATTGCTAGAATTGGTACCGTTGATAATTTATTCTTTCTCCTCTTCCAAGGATTACTTGGAATAAGTAAACTCCACTGAAAATTTGTATCTTTACTCCTCTTCCTCAATGTGGAATCAGCTCCACCATACCCCCAACCATCTCCTCCAAGTGTGGTGCAGGAGAACATGTTGATTACATGCCTCCATGAGGCCATATTGTATAAATTCATTAAATTGGGTGTTTTAATGTTGTAATAAGGTTGAATGAGCCATTTTATATATTTTTAAGTCATTTGGAGTCATTGATGAAGGTTTGGTGTTTTTTTGGTTGAAAAATGAAAACATTGTCAAAAGTTGTCAAGTGTTGTAATAACAACTTTTCTTGTCAAATGACAACTTTTTAAAAGTTTGTTAAAAGTTGTTAAATGGTAGTTTTAGGTTGTTTGGGGCCATAACTTGATTGTACAAGCATACAAAATGGGACTCCAAGTCAAATGGGGGGTTGGTATGTATTTTGAATGAGAGTTTATGAAGACATGAATTTTTCTGTAATTTCCAATGTTCTGCCCTGCTCTTTTATATGGTACGACTCTATGAAGTTGTACAGATCTAAAATTGATTTTTATTGATAGAGGAATGAATTAGATTTAATTTTCAATTGGTTTTGTGTTTTTTCATTGAGTTTGGAGAAAGTTATGACCATAGTTTGGAGAAAGTTATGACTATTTTACCATTGGCAACCCTATGGGATTGTTTTATTTGGAAGTTGCAAGCTATTACAGAGAATGGTAAAAAATGTACAGATCAAATAAAGACCTCATACCTATTGGAAATGTTAGATATGTGAATTTAGTTTCATTTTCACTTTTTTTTTATCAATTTTCATTTGGTTTTGATTGATTTATGACAATTTTGGTGAAGACTACCTAGTTCGGGAACTAAGGTTTCCAACAGCTGAGAAATATTCATATCTTTTTATTCCACCATCAAAAAGTGATAAAAATTAGTGAAAAGTTCTTTTTTTACATGTTCTAAAAACCCTTTAAAGTAAAAATATTCATTTATTCATTTACATGATTTATGGTAGATTGTGTGTTTCATTTTGGTGGAGAGTGGTCAAAGAAACATAGTTTTCTTGATGTTTGAACAAAGCTATCCATAGTTTTCTTATGGTTTGACTTGTGATCAATGAAATATGTTGTGGAAGGCCTAAAAAATAAAATATTTTCAAGTTTTATGTTGTTCTCTTTGTTAAGTGCCCATTAGGCCATTATAGCAGCATTCTCAAGATGACTCAAGTTGCATTTTGTCATTGTTGATGATGGATCATTGTTCAAATTGTGTCAAGTTGGTTTAGTTGATTCCTTTTCTTTGCATCAAACTGTATCTCACATTCTCCTCCAATATTGTGTGATTCCAAAGTCCATCCACATCCACCAAAATTCACCTGCACTTAACTCTGCAAAACCATACAAACCCTTCTTTGCATTACCATACATCACTGGCAAAATCTTCCTGAACTAACCCATCCATAAATTGAAAATCATCATCATTCTCAAATTTAATAAAATATGATTTACTATCCTCCTTTGTTGCAACCTCATCACACTCACATCCTTCTTTAGAATAATATTTTAAAAAGATTAAAGTTTACCTTGGTTCCATTCACTACTTCAACTTCAACCTTGTCTTCGACATGATATGCCAATATTTTTATGCCTTTAGAAAGACACATTGTTGTTGCAAACTGATCTTCCATATTCAAAACAACATTAAAACAATAATCTTGAGATTCATAATCCATATTCTCTAACAAATAATCAAGCTCTCTAAGCAAGGAATCTTCATCTTCAATACTTTCAAACAAAGAATCATTGGGAAACTCCTCTTTTACCTTCATCTCTTGTTCCTCAATTTAAAATCTCTCAAATTAATTCATTGTTGCAACAAATTTATCGATTTCTACATTCTTAGCCTCATCAAAACATACTTTAAAATATAATTTTACCTCATTGCCTTCTGCTGCAATTTTCATTACTGTAATTTTTTCTTTGTTGTCACTCATCATATCACTCAAACAGAAATCATATTTTGTTCTAACTTCATCAAAATATGATATTCCTCTTTTTTTTACTGCTACAACAAAATTTTCAACCTCCTCATAGCTATTCATCCCATTCATATCATTCACATGCAAACCACAATCATCAATGAACTCACAAAATGCCAAATTTACCTTTTCTTTAACTATTGTAACTTTGTTTTCCTCTTCTTCAATATCCTCCTTTTCTCTCAACTCTTTCATTTTTGTTGCAACCTCTTTAATATCTTTCTTCATGCCTTACAATAGACATGCCTCAGCTTCAAATCCATCAACTTCTTCATATCCATCATCTTCTTCTTCTTCAATGTCACATGCATAACATCTTGTTGCATCTTTTTTTTCTTTCAATCAAAACTTCATTAGAAAGATACTCAAAATTTCCTCAAACTCTCCCCTCTTCTTGTTTAATCCTTTTGATCTCTACTTCAATTTCTTTCACTTGTTTTTGCAACTCTATCATTCCAACTCTTATTTCTTCTTGTTGTCTCTCTTTGATTTTCTCAAGTTTAGGAATCCTCAAAATCCATCCAATGATAAAATTCCTTTTCTTCCTCCTCTTTTCCATCCTTAAGGCCTCAAAAATCCCTAACACAAATCTTTAAAACCCTCAAGTTCTACACATGTAAATTGCCTCACATTGAACGATCTACTTACAAACCCTCGACACTCTCCACCCCCAAGTTCCGGTGTAAAATGTCTCGCATCAACACTTCTACCTGCACACTCAAGAACACTACTCTAATAGCACTGATGAAAGAGGGGTTCTCAACAACCCTCTTTTCCCCCAAACCTGCAGCAACAAATGAATGCCAAAACATGCAATACAATCCTCCCCAAAAATCAAAAATCTAATTTTTTTCCCTCCAATTAGAAAAGTCACTACCACCTCCATGGAATGAGTGGTTTCCAAGATGGAAATTTTGATAAATGATTATTAATGCCATTTAGTAACTCCCAAAAACCCAACACCCAAGTTTATTTTCATATTTTTCAAAAAAAGTGTAACTACACCTCCACTACCCCACTTGCTAGGTTGCATAACAAAGGTGACATTTATTTTATTAAATTAAATTATATAAAATTTATTTAAATTAACCCAACAACATGAAATAAAAATGCAAATTCCAAAAATTTGGATTTTTTTGTTCATGCAAGATTATTGGCAATTGTGGATGCTCCTGCATCAAAAGAGAGAAGGAAATTAAAGAAAAGGGAAAGGTGGCAATGCACCAAGACTTACTTGAGTTCTATTTTTTCCTAAAAGCATAAGACAATCTTCAGAGCTGAAAATGTATCACGTAACTTCTATTAAACACTATTAAGAGGTAAAATATGAAGAGAATATTGTTGCAATCTAGGGGTGAGATATTTGTAAGGTCTTTCTAATGCTTAGTCAACTTGGTGTTATACACACAATTTAGAGGAAGGGTTCCTAGCTGAACAGTTCACTAAACCCTCACAAAGACTTTATTTAATTATCAATCAAGGTTTCGTAAGCTTTTGATGATGTTGGCACTATATGTGCATTCATGGACTCCGCATGGCCTATATCAGTGAGTGTACCTATGGTTTACACTAACGGTTTGATAGAGATGTGCTCTAAGAAAATTGTCATGTCAGCTCTTCCCTATCAACACAAACTTCTTCTTCCTCCTATCATCTTATTGGATGATTTGGTGACTCACGATTAACCACTTCATTTATCACTTCTATCATTTCCTATAACTATCACATTTTCAGCATTCTAGACTCTCCCTTGCAATCTACCTAAAATCTTTTTGTTGTGGGTTCAGCTCCCTAGTTGTTGCAGGCTACAGTTCTTCTGGTTGCAAGAGGTTAGTTTCATCTAGAGTATACACACCATTAACAACCATGAATTAAACATAGATTCATATTGAATTTCATACATATTCATACAATTATACATGCAAACATCATCATATCATAATCATATTTCCACATATCAAAGTTTGGTTTAGATTGCATAAAATATATTAGGAATGTTTGTGAAATAAGTAGCTTGAAATGTTAAAATATATGAACTAAGTAGGAGAAAACTAGATATTAACCAAGCCCATCAATATCTACAATCAACTTGAAATAAGACAAAGGAGACTAAAACCAACAAAATACAACTCAAAATCATAGGAGACATTGTATAATAGCCATAGAAGGGGGCCAAATATCAACCTTTATAGATTACAATGCATAAACATACATAAATTTACTTCAAAAAATAACAAATCTATCTATCTATATATATATATATATATATATATATATATATATATATATGTTGGAACTTAAAAATCTATCAAAAAATAAGGATTTTTGGTCCTTAATAATCCTAAAGGAAGGTGTCAAGGCTGCAATAAATTTTGTGATCCACCATGGGTGTACTACAAAGATCACCCAAAACCTAGTTGTCATTCTCATTAATCTATAGAAGAAAAATGTCCTCTCAAGGTCTACATACATCTATAAACATGGAGATAATACCCTCTATACCCCTACCATACCTTTGAACATTGATACCAGTTTATGGAATTGAGTGTGAAGATTGAGAAATTGCCCAAGAAATCTATTGAAATATTGACCTATGGATGCCATGTCAAATTTTTGGCTCTATAAATAATAATTGAGGTGTGGTTGAGCATCATTTTCATCATTTGAATGTGACAATATTCATAAATAATTTTTTTGGGCCCCATTAGACTTGATCCGGTAGTTGGTTAGCATTGAAGATGCATAAATGGCATTCCTAGGTCATATGAGTAGTTGGACTTAAATTCCCACTTTGAATGGTGGAGTTCTGAGATTTTGCATGTCAGGTGAGGAATATCCTTCAATCATGTTGGGAATGTTGGGCCCAAAATATCAAAAAGAAAATCCATCATGCTATGAAGATCAAAGTTTTGGCCTTTCACAAACTATGTCGTACTTTTGATGCATTCACAAACTTGCAAACTTGCTGACATTTAGAATTAGGAAACTTTCAAGATTCTTTCTTCCTCTCTTTCATCACTCATTCACATAGTTCATAAAATTTGTGACATCATCAACTCAATGCCTTCTTTGTGTGTATTGCACTTTCACAAAAATAGAGAACTTGCAAAGTATGTCAATATATTGACAAGTTCACAAACTCGTGAACTTACTGATATGGAAAACCTTAGCCATTTTGTTATTCCTTTGTTAGCATTTTTGGGGAACATATGAACCCTTTGAACTTTTTATTCTCCCTTTGTCACACCTTCATAGAGTTTGCAACGTCGCAAATCCTAGTGACTTTTTTACCATCTTTTGTTGGGGTTTTGAGAAATTGGAAAATTGAGGAAATAGAGAACTTCTGAAACACTTAGAGGGAATTTGATGAATACTTAAAAGGGAAGTTAGGATGTTTAAGGCATGACTAGGATGATAGGTTTGATATGGGGTGATGAGCTAAAAAAACTCTAACACTTTGAAAAACTTAGATGAAGAGCAAACTTTCAGGGCATCATGGGTGGAAAGAATGGTATGAAAGGATGGGAAACTGCAAAATTCCTAAACTCTAACACAAAAATACATAGAGAAGCATCAAAAATGGTTCTAGGCTTAGGATTTTATGAAACATGCCCAGTTAGATGCTTAGAGGACCCATTTAGGATGTCTCATATCAGTTATAAACGATGGGTCAAATGAGGCAAGAAATGACAATAACTTGGAATTCATTAACATTCACAAAATTGCTACTCTAAATTCCCTACTTTCTCTCTTTGATTCTTAATTCAAGCTTACATTACATATGTATAGTTAAATCACTATAGGAAATCCATGGAAATTGAAAAGATCATAGAAATTGAAGTCATAAAAAACTAGAACATCTTAGGATATTTTTAATACAAGTGAAATCATTACTTTCAATGGAGACGAGATTTGAAAAAATTCCCAACACATCAAAAATCATCCTAGCACATTTGAAACTAGTCCTTTGATAGATTCCTCTCAACCCTTCCAAAAGTTGCAGGTTTTTCATGTGGACTTCAAACAAGGTGCCCTTTGTTTTGAAATTCAATAATTTTTCAAGAGGAATCCAAAAATGTAAAAATATTCAAGGTTTAATACCATTAAATACCTATTCTTGGACTCATAATACAAGTCCTCATTTTGTCATGTAGTGAAATTGAATCCTTCTATCAATTATTACATGATTACACAATCTAATAGTGCTTTTACAAAAGCATGTTTTAAGCAATTAAGAAACAAATTCTTTGTACTACTCATGGCATCATAACTTGTGCCTAGTGGCAATGTTTCTTGTTTTAACCATACATACCTACCAGATGCTTTTTATTGTAATCCTTATGTTATGTAGTCATATTTTTTTCTAATTGGCATATGATGCTCATAGAAAATTTTCCAAATAAAAAATAAATTCCATGTTTTTTTTTGTTGTCTTTTATATAAAATCATTTTTTAGAGTAATTTACCAATTGTTTTTAGGACTAGCAAATCGGTTACATTTAAAAAGATGAAAATATTTCCAAACAATGATTGTTTAGATTGCCAATTGTATTTTAAATTATTTTCCATATGATCTGGAACATGGAAACATTCTAAACAAGTCATAAAATACACAACACATAGTACTATAATAGAAAAGTTTGATCTACAAATGTGGGTTTTTTACACCAAATAAATTGTAACATGCAATGCAATTCAAAAATCAAATCTTAAGCTTTGAAAGACATTTATTACAATTAAATATCAAAAGCATATCATACTATTTGTATACAATTAGGGAATGGTATAAATTTTTAATAGGTTTTCCCATACACCCAACTTAAGACTCTTCTACTCTAAAAAAGTTGAACTCACATTGAAACTACAAAACAAATAAAAAAATTGAGCTCCTCGATTGGTCTTTAATTGTTGAAAATACTACTAAAGCCTTTGAAATGCATAAACCATGGACATCAAAGCTCTACAAAAGAATATAATGAAGTCTCTTTTGAGATATATGGTATTGCATTAAGGGATAACACATGTATTCATTCATGGTATACCAAATTTGAAAAAAAATAGATATCAAAAGACACAATGAAGACTTAGGTGTCTGGCTCCACAATTCAATTGAGAATGATTCAAACCATTCATTATTGGTTTAGATAGATTCATTATTTTTAATATAGCCTTAAGTAGAAAATAGTGGTGAAGAAATAAGACATCTTTGAAGAATAAATATGTTTTTTACCCCAAGTATAATTTTTTTTGTTTTTATAAGCATTGCTGCCAAGCAATAACAATTCACATCTAAGATGGTGGCATTTTTACTAGAACTCCTAAACAACATTTTACTATTCTTATACAAAGCTTAGAAATTTCTCTCGAATCTACCTTCCAAAAATATTACAACCAATTTGATTACATGGATGCTAAAATACCTAGAGGTAGAGAAAAAGAAGAAAGGAT
Source organism: Sequoia sempervirens (assembly GCA_007258455.2). Classification (NCBI taxonomy): domain Eukaryota; kingdom Viridiplantae; phylum Streptophyta; class Pinopsida; order Cupressales; family Cupressaceae; genus Sequoia; species Sequoia sempervirens. Next base: position 13,060 of record VDFB02137763.1, read on the forward strand.
CTAAAATTTTGAGGACAAGTTCCACAAGATTAAAGAGCAAGTAGAATCTTGAAAAAAAAATAACATGCTATAAGAGAAACTTCTTCAATGGCGTATGGATTTGTATGAAGTTTTCAATGTACAAAATAAATATTACTTTTTTGACATATGTCCACTAATAGTTTTTGGTGTCTTCTTTATCACAATGGAAAAATGGTTCTAAATCATTGTTGTTGTGGTTGCTTAATTGTATATCATTCTTACAAAATCAAGTTTTTATAAGCGCCAAAAAAATATATATCTTTATTTCATAAGAAAAACTAGTTGAAGCCCAAAGACTTATTGAAGTTATGCAATACATTTTAATGGATTTAGAAAATGTGATAGATGGAATTTTCTTGGGACCTTGAACAACTAAAATCCCTCCAAGTAAAGAGCTCTATGTTGTGTTTTAGTATTATAGTTAGTCCATAAATTCCATAATGCACAGTAAGAACAAAATGAGATAGAAACTAAGCGAAAATATGAGTACCATTTCCAAGCATATCAAAAAAGTCATTGGTCATTAGGTTCATGTAAGTTCCTTCATTTACCCATACTACAACATTCATTAGAGCTTTGCACGTCGAATTATTATTTTTTAAAGCAAATCCCTTTCTTCTAAACAACACATTTTGGGATTAATAACAAGCATTTTCCTTATGATGATAATTTCTACAAGCGCAATGTCATAAGCTCCAAGGAATGAAATTTATAAATACATAAAACATCCTCTTATTATATATATATATACATTTCATTTACAAAAAATACACATTTGAGGCAGTTTTTATCAAGTGGAAAAACGGGAAAAAGGGGCTCTGCAACTTGGTCATGCATGTTTGCTTGCTTTGTGGGTGTCCTTGGGCACTCGTGGAGGAGGCTCGACCCTCCTCCATGATTTTGAATCATTTCTCTAGAATACGTTTTGTACTGTGCAGTGTGGGAGCGATCCTTTCCTTTGATCTAGCGTGGTGTGGCTTTATGGGCTCCTCCCGGTAGTTTCTTCTTCCATACTAAGGCATGTGTGTGATTTTTTTGGGGGCTTTTGGTCTTAATTAATGGGTAACAATTCCCCCTTTGGATTCTTTAAATGGCGAGTGGCTTCCGGTGGGTCCTTCAAGTCTTTCAGAGATATTGTGGCGGGCGGGCATGAGTGTCTTCCACAAGGTGCAAAGTTTGTTGCCGACTGGAGTAATTCACTGGCGGACGATGGAGAAGAGGGGAAAGGTAAGCAGTCTTTGTCTCCTCCTTTGAAGTTTGTCTTAGTTCCGAATGAAGAGTTGGATAAAGCTATTTGTGAGGAAGATGTGAGGCTTTCTAAGACTACTATTTTTTTTGCGGTTGTCGATCCTGATAAGGTTTCGGCTAGGAAATATATGGAAGAATGGTTAAAAAATGTGTCAGAAAAGAAATTAGGGGTGCGTTTTTATTATTGTAGAATGGTGCAAAAAGGATTATTTGTGGTTTTCTTTAATAACCCTAAATCTCAACAAGAAACTGTTAATAAAGAATTTTGGATTGTTGGAAAGGTTACCTTTCGAGCCCTAGCATGGCATCCAGAGGCTTTGGATGAGGAGGTTCTAGCTTTGTCTAGCCCTCGCTGGTTGGTTATCAAAAATGTTCCCCCTCAGCTTTGGAAATTTGTACCTCTCTTGCTCGAGCCTTATGGAAATTTTTTGAGAACAGACGAGACCAAATCTCCTCTTCCCCATTCGGATGCGAGGGTTTTGGTCTCTTTAACCCCGAGAATGGATCTTTCGCAAATCCTAGAGATTAAAGTTAAGTCTAGTAGCATCAACTATGTTGTGGAAACCCTCAAAGACCTTAATGCATGCTATCTCTATCATAGAGAAGGGCATATTAGAAGAAATTGTCTGTTGATTAAAACTAAGATTAATAAAAAATCTAATAATGGAGGCAACAAGAATAATAAACAAGTTCCGCCAAAGTCTAGTGGGGATTTTAACCTTTTTTGGGAGGCGAAGGAAGGTTGTCTTCCTTCGAGAATTGAACTTCAGAATGATATGACCACCTTTTCAAATGAGGTTGAAAGCAGTAATATAGAAAATATGAACTCCTTAATTCAGGAAAGAAACACTGGCAGGAATAATGATTGTGAAGAGGTTAGGGATTTGACTATTGACAGGGATCGTATTTTGTCTCCCTACCCTAATGATTTGAATAAGCCTTTTTTTAATGGTAAGCTTAATGCACAACAATTGGCACTTCAGAAAATAAGGCAATTAAAGAGACTCGAGGTTAATGTGAAAGAAATCTACTCATTTAATGATAAATTTTTTAGAGATTTGAATTTGGTTGGTTTATCAAAGGACTCACAAATAATGAATGCCCATAAGAATGAAGGGGAATTGAGCCCCAAAAATTGTGGGGTTTGCTCCACTAAAGCTGTTGATATTTCAATAGCTTTACATTCTGGCAATGAGGCCAGTTTGGGTGTGTCACTCCATCCTAAGGGGGGTGTGATGGATTCAAAACCAAACCTTGAATGTAACACCCTGAACCTTATTTTTGGATTTGAAAAGGAGATTGAGACTCAGTCTAAATTGGCAGTGGTATCTATTAGCCCCCTTCATGGATTGGTTAGTTCGGATGGGTTTGCATCCCAATCAGGCATGGACTCTGTAGATGACCTAGGAATTCTTTCTAGTAGGGAAATCACTGATGGGGGAGGAGTGCCCATTGAGGTGCTTGGTAAAAAAACCAGGAGGTATAGAAAGAAGAAGGCTTTGGATGGCACAAAATTACATGATGAAAAAGATGGTAATCCCCTTTTAAAAGACAAAAGGAAGAAGCTTAGTGGGGTGATCCTTCCACCCAATGCTAAGAGAATTGAGGCAAAAAATAAACTGCCTAAATGCTTTGATAATTTTAGGAGTGAAAAAGGCCCCTCTATTAATGATCAAAGGAATGGAAGTTAACTACCTCTCTTGGAATGTAAGGGGCCTTGAGTCCCCTAATAGAAAACATCTAGTCAGGAGGTTGGTTACCCAAAAAAAGGAAATGGATATCATATTTCTCCAAGAAGTCAAATCTGTTGGATTTTCCTTAGAAACCAGCCTGAAGGTAATTTGGAAGGATGCCTCTCAATTTGTGACCAAGCATGAGCAAGGAAAGGGTGGGGCTATTGTTTTGATGGCTAACATTTGGAGCTAGTATGTGGTACAATCTGGTGTATCTCCCTGTAACAGGGTTGTTTGGGTGATTGTGAAGAAGAAGGATGTTTGCTTTGGTGTCTGCTCGATTTATGCTCCTAATGACTACAAAGATAGAGTTTTGCTTTGGAAATGGTTGTTCACTCTACAAAACATCCCTTGGATTCTAGGGGGAGACTTTAATTTTGTGGAAAGAGAGGAGGATAAATATGGAGGTGTTGGTCATGTTTGGAAAGACTATGAGAAATTTCATTGGTTAAGACTTAAATCTAAGCTAAGTCTTGAGGATCCCATTGAAGGCCAGAAAAAGGAATGTAAAGACATTTGGTTCACTTGGTCTAATTATCATAAAAATGGGAGGAGAGTCCTTTGTAGGCTAGATGGATTTTATATAAATAAAGCCTTCTTTTCTGATGCCCTCCTTAAAGATTGATGTAAGGTGGAGGTTACTCTGTACTCCCTCTTTGATCATCATCCAATAAGAGAAAAAATTGTGTTTAAAAATGGTGTTGCCTTTAGTGCAGGACCTAGTAAAAGGGTTTTCTCTTAATGTTAGCCTTCTTAATGATGAAGATTGTAAATGTGCCATAAACTTTCTCAGAGCCATTAATAAGTGGTTTCATAAATACCTATCTCCCATTGAGAGATGGGACTTGAATGTTCAAGGTTGGAAGATTATTTTCCAAACCATTGGAAGGAAAAAGGAAAAGGATAGAAGGAGAAAGGAGACTTGTTTGCAAGACAGTCTTTTCAAGGTAGAATCTGAAGTGCAAAAGTGTCCTAATGAAAACTCCCTGGTAGATAAGCTCACTGTGGCCAGAGACAATCTTAGGAGGTTTCAAACTAGCAAAGTCAAGGGTCTAGAAATTAGGGCCAAAATGAATTGGCTGGAGAATGGTGACAAGGGTTCTAAATTATTCTTTAGATATTTAAAGGAGAAGCAGGCCAGCGAATTAATTGATCAGATCAATGCAAATGGTAATATCCTTCTAAATCAAGATGAAATAAGAGGACGGTTTTTCCTCTTCTACCAGAGCTTTTTCACTTCTGAAGGGGGTAATGAGTCCTGCTTTCGAGCTAGGGACTATATCAAGGGGATCTTTCCTAGTCGGGGTGGTAAGGAGGAAGCCCTTGAACTGAACAGAGAAATTTCTAAGGAGGAGATAAGGAGAGCTATTCTCTCCCTCAAAAATGAAAAATCTCCAGGACCTGATGGTTTATCTGTAGAATTTTACAAATCTTTCATTGATTGGGCTTGTGATGATCTTTACATGGTTTATAAGGAGGCCTTTGAGAAAGGTTCCCTTGGGAAAAATATTAACAGAGGAATCGTTAAGTTGATTCCTAAAGAGGGAGATTGGACCCTTGTTAAGAATTGGAGACCCATTACTCTCTTGAATGTTTCTTATAAAATCTTGGCAAAAGCATTGGTTGAGAGGCTGGCTAGTATTCTTCCCACCATTATTAATTCAACCCAAACTGGCTTCATTAAGGGGAGGTACATCTTGGAGAATTTGGTGACAAGTTGGGAGGCTATGAATTGGGCTAGGGACTCAGGTCAAGATGCTTCAATGCTTCTGCTTGACTTTGAGAAAGCCTATGACAAAATCGAGTGGGACTTTGTGCTTCTGGCCCTTGAAGCATTTGGTTTTCTAGATTTGTTTTGCTCTATGGTCAAGACTTTTTTCCAAGATGCTTCTGCCCAAGTGGATGTTAATGGAGTTCTATTGAATAGGAAATTGTTCTTGGGAGATCAATCAGGCAAGGCTTCCCTCTTGCACCTGCTCTATTTGTTATTGCGTCTGATGCTCTTCATTATATTTTGAGGGATATTTCATTGACCCCTGAGGTAAGAGGTATCAGATTGTCGTATTCAAATGAACTTATCAATCTCCAATTTTATGATGACACTTCTATTCTTATGAAGCTTGAGGAGGATAATTTTGCAATTATAATGAAGAAACTTGAGATCTTTTGCTCTGCTTCAGGGGCAAAAACTGCCCCCTCAAAATCTTACCTTCTTAGGTGGAAAGATAAATCCCCTAATTGGGTATGCAGTTATGGTATCCAATGGGGTGGTCCTTAGAAAATTGTGAGATACCTTGGTATCCCATTTGCTATTGAACCCAATTTGAAAGATATGTGGTGTTGGATAAGAGATAAGATTGAGAATAAATTAACCAAATGGAACAAACAATATCTCTCTTTTGCTAGGAGATTCCAGATTTGTCCAAAAATTTTGTCTTCGTATAGCATTTATTTTGCCTCTGTATGGTTTTTCTGCTCCTACCAAATAAATGCTATTCAGAAAAGAATAAGAGAATTTTTGTGGTCTGATGGTAAAGGGAAGAAGAAAAAGAATTGTGTCAAATGGGAATGGTGTACCATTTCTAGGGCGAGAGGTGGTCTGGAGCTAAAGGATTTGAGGATCCAAGGTATTGCTTTGGCTTCAAAATGGGTGATTGGAGCTTTAGATGGGGATGAACCATGGAAGGTGCTTGTTAGACACAATATTGCTATTGTTGTGCCTAAGCATGCTAAATTCTGGAAACTTCTTCCCTTTAGTGATATTCTTAGTTGTGAGTGGTCTATGTCGCCTGTAGGGTCCAATGTTTTTCAAACCTTATGGAAGGCTTGGGAAATTGTCAAGAAACTCTTATCTAACTGCCATTTCACCAAGGGGGATAATAGGGCCATCTTTGCTAACATATCTATTTGGTGGAACTTGAGACGCAAGGGGAAGCCCTTGGCTCTTATACAAGGGTGCTATTCTAAAAGCTAGGCGCTTAAAGGAATCCTTTGCTTTAAGGATATTTTAATTAATGGAAATTTGAAAGACTAGAATGCCCTTAGTGCTGAATTTAACATTCCTCAAAGTAACTAGAGAACATACACAATGTTGAGAGAGGCTTGTGGCCATCTCAAGTTTCCAATTAAAGTTTTAAATGAACCCCTTCATTATAAAGAATTTGTGTGGCACAATGGCAATAGAATAATGAATGTTAAAGTCAAAGATATATATTCAATTCTTACTGATCAAGTTGATACTACTGAACATATGAATAAATCTTGGCAAATGAATTTGAGCAAGGATCAATGGAAAAGAATCATTTTGAAAAATTGGCAGAAGGAACTTGAGGCTAAAAAAGCCTGCTTTAGATGGCTTCTGATTCTGCAAAAGCTCCCTTATAAATCCAATACAGATGATCTTGATATTTCCTCTTTATGCAGGAAACCTGAAACTTTGTCTCATATTTTCTTTGATTGCATCTTTGCCAAAGAAATCTGTAACATGTTCCATTTCGCTCATAATATTTGGGGGTATAATGGAGGTTTAGATTATGTGAATATGCTCTTTCTTCAAAATTGCAATTTAAGTAAAACTGGTGCATTGTTCTGGCATATCCTTTCTAGTGAGATTTTGTGGGCAATTTGGAAATCTCGGGAATGAGGACCGATTTCAAGGTAGGAGAAGACTGCTTACTTGAGTCTTACAAGGGACTCATATTTCATAATGTGGCTATGCAGGTGTTCATCACTGTGGAGTTGTCAAAGGATAAGTTTTGGAAATACTTGGAGAACAGGGAAATTTCTATTGATATTATGGATGCCAGATATGGTCATATGTGGCAGGAAGGCCACCCTGGTGTAGAGGTTTTTTTAAGGGCCCTTCATGCTTTCAGAGATGCTTAAAGAAGAGCAAAGAACCAATCCTAGTTTGTACAAGGGTAAAGAAGTGGCTATTGTACTGATGGAGCAGCAGAAGAACAATATCCTTGACTTTTCAGCTGAGGAGGTTAATGCGGCTCAGACTCTGATGGCTCCTAGTGATGGTGGCAGCTCTGCTCATTCTGGTTGTGGCAACCATGGAGTTAGAAAAAAGCAAGTTTCTCAAGCTACTCAAAGATGGTGTTGTGCATCTCCAGCTAAAGGAAGTCATGTACCCCAGTTCGGCTGTATTCATGCAAGCATTGAACACCTTCAAAGAGGAGTTCAGACACCATTTCCACTGTCCACCATTTCCAGCCATGAGACAGAGAATGTGTTTTCTAAAGATGAACTTGACGTCATCAGTACCTTAGTCAATTGGGGTACTTGGAGGATTTCAGCGAAAATAGGAATTCTGAAAATGTTTGTTAGAGATGCCTCTGTATAATCTGTGTTCTAATTCTGATACAATATGTCTTGTGTAAATGTTTTATATTTCTATGTCTATGTCTGGTCTATGGAGCTGCAGTGTATACCCCTGTCTCACCAGCTGAAAGTATGTTTATGATCTCCAAAAGACTGTTTCAGTTAAGTCTGTATATGTTCTTTAAGCCTTAACAGTTGTAAGCTGCTGTACTGAGTTTATCTTATATTTAATACAAAAAAAAATACACATTTATCACAAAAGGAAAAACATTTAAAAATTATACAAAAAGACATTGAAAAATTATATATAATATAAGATACTTAACACCAAGTAACTAATCCTAACACACTCCTTTAAATCGTGCCCTTCTAAAAAGAGGTGTGATTCATCTTATAGTCACGTCCCAATGAAGTGATAAATCCGCCTCCATTTAAAGATAGAAATAAGGGGAGGATCAACGGATAAGAAGAAGAGTGGACAAGAAACAAGAAGCAAACAAGGAAAATCCGACCAGGCAGCAATCACAGGTGAAATTGCACTTAGCCTTAATATCTGGTTATTTGAAACTCAACACAATAATGCTTGTAAAATTATGATAGAAGACTATGATTCGACCTGTACATTGCATTCTCCTCTCTTATTTGTTGACTTGTCCATGCATATTTTATTGCCACAATTAAATTCTGAGAAATCGTCCTCCGTGACCCATTAATCCTAGGGAAGAGGGAACTTTGCATTGCATGATATATTCTGGTCACTGTCCATAGATAGACCATAGGTGGCATTATACATGACAAACTCAGCCAGACATTATGGCTCTAACCACATGAAAGCATACACTCTGCCCAGATAAATATAGTAAGACTAGACTGCATTATACTTAATTGATGTTGAACTCCTTATACTGCAATTCCACTTTGACTGTCGCTATGATCATTAAAATACATTATAATGGGATTCTTTGCATAAATTATTGAGGGCATACACACATAATGATAATTCCAGGAATTCACTCATAGGACTGCATTTAGATCTGTGTGATGTTGAACCTTAGATTTGCTAAAATGCATTATCAATGTTAGGAAATAAGCTCATACGAATGGACATGAATATATTTAATGGCTACATCTGCTTGTGCATCTTTGAGACATTTTCATAATACCTCTCATTGGATTATAAGCTCATGTTAAATACTTTCATAGCATAATGGATGCAAATACAAATAAATCAATAATGGAGCTGCATATTTTGTGATTGTATAAAGATTGTCTGCTATGTGCTTGTAACCCTATCAAGAAGGACAAATAATGAGTGAAGTGGTTTTCCTTAAAACCCCACCTAAGATTCCATCCCATAGGCCCGAGGCAAGGGTCGGGCCATGGAGGGGTGGGGGTCCCACCTAAGATCCTATCCCATAGGCCCAAGGCAAGGGTTGGGCAATGGAAGGGTGGTAGGCCTTAGGCCACTTTGGTCTCTATGGCTCTCCTCCCCCAAGGACGAGTGTCTTTCGAGGTGTTGCCATGAGTGGAGTATGCAGGTACTAAGCCACTAGGCAAGAAGGATTGTGATGGACAACCTCTTGAACTTTATAGGAGGGCTTCAGAGTGGGTCCACCCATGACACTCCTCTTATGTTTATCAATCTACATTTATGATTATGTTTGATTTTAGATACTAGATATTAAAGCTAACATATAGGCATGTGGACATGTATGTATATGGTGAATGCAGGTATCACTTCAAGGTTATTGTAGAAGGCCATTGGGTGGGAATAGAGATCCAAATCCTTTAACCTTCGAGCAACCTTTGAACCAGATAGGTAAGGGACATCACTGTGATTAGATACTATGCAAACAATTAATGAATCCAAAGTGACAAGCACATCTAGTGTTAGGTATTTTGTGTGTTTTTCCTATGGATTTGAGATGATACAAGGTTGTGGAGCACCTCACAAAAACTCTCATTATGTTGACCAAAAATATATCTTGTTTTTATTTCTACTTGTATTCCTTTGGCCTTTTGATAGATCAACAATGATTGTGTTTCTCCTTTCAATTATCTCATCTTTTGATGTTGTTTATCCTTTTCTTAATTCTTTCTTTTTATGTTATTCATTTATTTTTCTCTTTCTTTTTTTACTTTTTCCTTTTTGATTGTGCCTTTTTTGTTGTCCTTCTCCTTCCTATATGCCTATTCAAGTTCAAAGGGATGCATATTTAAGATCAATGGGAAGCCTAGGCATCTTAAACTTAGGCAAAACACAAGTTCAAGGTCATCTATTTGATTTTTTCCCAAGGGCATGAAATAAATCAAAGCACAAAACCTAAGTTCAACCTACATGCCAAGGTAAATGCAAAGGCACAAATGGCATAGCTCAGTATCTTCCTTCTATTAATATCTACCCTACTTTCGTGACTGCCTTTTTATCAACGACATCAACAGAGATTTGTGTAGAATCTTGAGGTAAGTCACATTTCTCTCACCGTTAATGGTTTCCACTCCATATTTTACTGCTTCCCCCACCGCTAATGATTTTTTCCCCTTTACTGTGAATAGACTGAAGCAGCAAGATTAAACAGCAACAGTACATAACTTGGGGTTTCCTAAAAAATTCCTGCGACCTCTGCCCATTTTCTCTCATTGGCATCATTGACAGGTCAACACAATTTCCGCAGAATCTGCAGGTAAGCCACTTCCCATGATTTCAGTTGATTGTATTTTTTTAACCTTTTGCATTACATAAACCATTTGCATCTGCTTCAAATTTTCTAGGATTTTTTTTTTAAGAAAATTCATTTTGTGTCTACCTTGCCATCATTGTATTGTAATTTTGGCCTTTTGTTTTGTATTATCAATTTGTAGAAATTCCTAGTATCCACTCCCTCAAAGGGATGCATTCCCATTAGAAAAACCTTCTTGGGGATATTGGAAGACTTTTGGTGCCCTCCAGTAACAAGTTCCCCTGCTGACTTCAGGGGCTGGAAACTGTAAAGCCTTAAACTGGACTCCCCAAAATCACACAGCTTAACTCACCCGTACCCTTGAGCAATATTTTTAAACACCTATTGTGAATGATCCATGCATAAACAACAGTATTCAGTTTAAATTCCCTCAAGATTGGCTTAACCCATATGTTGAATCTGGAATAGAGGCACATACGCAATGTGTGACGAAGATATAATTAACAATAACAACCTTGACCAGACTTTTCCTTTAGAAAAAATAACCATTAAATTAGGTTTCCGTTCACAATACTGTAGTTTCAAGTCAAACATCTAGCCTTCCCATTTTAGGCCTAAAATACAGGAGTTCACAAACACTTCAAACAGGATACCTATAGATCACATCAATTCAGAAAAATGGTTTACACTTAGACATCTTAAATATCATTTGTCAACTCAAATATTATTGGCCTATAAATCAAAATTGTACTACTTGATTTGAATCCAGTAAATGCCTGAGAATATTGTGTGTTTTAGGAAGAAAATTACCCCACAAGAAATTTGTGAAATCCTCCAAAATGCTAGGAGCAGCTTAGCATCTCAACAGTAGTTTAAAAACAAGCATACTTCCGACCAACAATGAGTTCAATTGCCAAGTTATTGGTTCCAAGCTGAAAATAACATAACTGATTCTTTTGTTTTTGGCGTAACAGCAGCCTTAGAGATCTCAGAGAACTAGGTAAGGAATATCAGTTGTTGACATTATATAAGGTTTGTATATACTAATTGATTTAGGAACAGGCAAACAACCCTTACTACCTAGAACTGGCTGACATATGAGCATAACAACCAGTAACTACAGAGGGTGGATTATGAAGCTGCAAGGAAGCCCTAACAATTCAAATTGAATCACAGAGACTGCTGTGTAATCGGTGTAAGCAAAAATACACAAGATATAGAAAAACTAATTCCCATTTTATGATTCTTTTTACTTTTACCTTGGGTACAACCCCGTATCAGGTATAATGCACCCATCTGGATCCCTGCCATCTAGAAAGCAAGAGAGGGAAAAACACAGAACAGACTTCAAGTCATTCATTGAATCACTTCACAGCCACACTTTTATCTCAGCTATAGCGTTTTGAACAGGCATAAAATAGAAGCTCCCAATGAAGTTAGCCTCTTTGATCATTACATTTGTGAATTGACAAAGATAGCCTGTCCTTCAAACTTAAGGGATAAGGACTGCTATTAATTGTCTGGTACAATAAACAAATGAATACTATTTTCCAGTAGTCAAATCAAATGGTAACTTCTTTGCAAATGGAATAGAGATATTACTAACCATGAATAAATTCTACAGCTTGACGAATATCATCAAATGATGGAGCAAAAAGATAATCTCTAGTGGGGATTTCCAGGTGCTTGATACCTTCATCCTGAATAAATAGAGAAATAAAACAAAAAATAAGAATTGTACTAACAAGCAATTACATAACTGCAAAGCAGAGAAATCTTACAATAGAATTTTTATATGTATGATAATAGACACACCTATAAATATTATTAGATCATAAGAATAATTCTCAAAAACAATGTCTTAATATATTGTTACTCATCATTCTTGGAAATTTTGGCAAAAATAGTCAAATTAGAAGTAACTTAAGTGAAAAAATTGCTTATATTTTAGATATGTTTCCAATAGGTGAATTTATCTCTTAAGAAATTAGAAAGTTGTTGCTTGAACTAAGGAGGCAATTAGCTTGTCGGTTAAGAATGTAGTTTTAGATCATCATCAAAGAAAAACAGATTTTAATAGTCAAGGAAATGCAAAGGCGGCTGCTAATCCCTCCCCTTTGAAGCCTAATTTTTCTAAGATGATACAATCATCACCAAATCACAGTTCATCTAACTTTGGTTTGAAGAATAATAAGCAAAAAACTTAAGTGAATCTTTTTTTATCATATCACTCTCAGGATAGTTTAGAAATCAATAATAGTAGACAACAACTATTGTGCCCAGTGCAGCCCAAACATAGTTTTGTTCATTTCTCCCTATTCACCTCAAGAATTTTCCTAGCAACAAAAAATACATTAGAATTCTAACCATCAATTAAATTTTTTAACACTAGCCAATGACAAGGAAAACCCCTTCAGAGATGGAATTGAAGAAACTCAACAACAATGTTACATTAACCTCCTACCAAGCATTATACCTTTAACTCGATCCATTACTTGAAGTTACATCGAATAAAATCAATGAAGAGATGGAAGAGGAGGCTCACTCAAAAAGATTATAGAAAACTTGAGGACAATAGTTTGCAGTGCAAACAACAAACATGTTGGATTTTATAATAGTAAACATATAAATTTATAGTAGTGTTGGAAAGGCACATCATACCTACAATTTTCTACAACTTATACTTAAATATATGAATAACCAAATATTATCTTCCTCCTACATTTTTTACTCTTAAATTTTATCAAAGTTAAGCACATTGACTTTAAAAAACAATAGATTCAAAACTCTGCTATTGCTAACAAAATTTCCCTTTTGCATTATATTATAGAAGCATTTTCCTTAGGTAGAGTATAAGTTATTTGCAAATTTAGAACAAACATACTTACTATGAGAGGTGACATATGATCAAAGTCATTGTGAGCTTGGGTGGAAGGAAGGGGGGTCATTCTGAGACAAGGTACAAAGGTATAAGAATAAGTGTTTGCCTATTTTACAATTGAATATAGTCAACAAAAGATGCAGTTATGAATAGGGAGTGGGCCCTGAACCCAAATTTCCTGGTGGCTATGGAAGTAATTAATTTTATTGTTTCACTTTCATGCATAAAGTATAAGTTACATATTAATACCAAAGTAAAAGCTACTTTCAAAGACTAAATATTAATAAAACCAAAATAAAAACCTATAATCTCCCTTGGGAATAAATCAGATACTAAAAGATAAAGATTTTTTCCAATAATTTGGATTTAACTAGGCGAAAACCAAGTTAGGCTTAGGGTTAAGTAAATAAAAAAGAAAAAATCACTACAGAAAAATTAAAAAAATTAAAAAAACTAGAAGCCCTAAAAAAATTTCCCAAATAATTAAGATCTTTCAGTTAAGAAATCTGTTTGACTGGTTTTATCAAAAAAATCAACAGAACAAGCAACAAATAATTGTGATCCAAAAAAAATTTATGCTATTATGCCCATTAATCCTTTCCTAACTGGCCTATTGGACTACATCCTTCTGATAAAATATCAACAAAATCCAAGAAGCTAATCTCAAATTAAAATCTGAGTAACTTTCATTTCATTTACTATGTTAACAAAAAGAAATATACTCCTTAATTTTACTGAGAAATTATTACTTAATTTTTCCAGCACAAGATCATATGGCACTCATGAGTACTTAAGAGTTAAGACATTGAAAGGTAATGCTTGAAGAGGATATGATAGATTAATTAAGCTTTCATGTCATTGAAGAATTTATTATCAGCGTTGAATGGAAACAATAGAGTTGATAAAGAAAGGAATATCTTGAGATAGAGATAGAAGCGTGTTTTCATTTTATGTTGATGTGAAAATTCAAAATGGTGGTTTTAGTACCTCTTGAATATTCCATGTTTCATGGGTGTATGAATCTAATTGCCTCCATAGGTATGGAATAAATACGGACCAATTACAAGTGAGTGGTGAAGGTTCCAAACCACTAAAATTAGTTTGTGGAGGATTCTATTTTGTATACAAAGCATGATTTCTTAGGTAGAGTAGGTTAGTTTGGACTTTGGATACAAGCATGATTCATTTGCTTGGCATGATACAAAAACTCTACACTAAGTTTTTACCCATATTAACTCATTCCCATGGACTATGGAAATTTCATGTTTTAATCGACATTTGTTTGGTGGAAACTTGTTATCATGGATAGCTAGATTTGTTGTTGTAGTATTTTTATAATGTTTTGGATATGTTAGAAGCCACCAAATTCATAGTGTAGAAAATCATTATGGTAATCGGTATATGTAAAGAGCTTCGATTCGTTCTTACAGGAACAACTTTGGCGAGGTTTTGGAATGTTGGGACAAAGAAGGAAGGGGAGTTTGTTGCTATAACTAGCAGCGGAAGTACAAAGGGTTCGCCGATAAATAGAGAAGTAAGAAGGGGAGAGACATGCAAATTATCATTAGCAAAGGTAACAATGTTTGACATTAGAAGATAGAAGTAGGTAAATATACAATGTGATTATACAATGTTTGAATCTCAGTAATAGATTGAGAACACGAATCATTACATTTTTTTTTTGAATAGATGGATATATTGCATTATGTTTGCTTCAATAGTGTTGTTGTTGTAGGAGTGTACATGGAATGTAGTGTTGGCTGCATGAAATAAACGGATTGGTCAATGGAAATGCAAGGTATGGAAAGGATGGCTGGGGGTGTTATTTGGAGTGCGTGTGGGTATCTGGAGAATACTTGTATAATGGTGGTGCAGTGAATGATTATGATCCATATCAAGAAATTTACCATAAGCAGGTGTAAGGTGTAGATCGAATGTCAATCAAGATCAGGAGGATTCAGAATGTGGGGGGTGATGGGTAAACATGGATTTGGTATGTGGTACATGGATGAATTGATTTAATTTGGATAAGGTGGATGGAGTGTTGGATCTATTGTGGATGGAGTAAGATGCATGTACCTCTTTTGCCACATGTAGCTGTTGTTTTTTTTTTTGCAATCTCATTGAGATGTAGACATCTCGATTAGGGAGCCATAAGAGTCCTTATGATAAAGTGTTGTTATCAACGCATGGTTATTCTGAGATTTGGATATCATGGATGTGCCAACTTATGATGGTGTACATTAACAGTTGATGGTTTGTATTTTCTTTTTCCAAACTTGGGAGGCAAGCAATGGTAGGTGGATTTGGTGATTTGTTTGGGCCAAAATGTGTGCATATGTCTTTTTTGGTTGCTATTGAAGCTTTTTTTTGTGCACCATTGGACTTTATTTGATGGAAGTGCTTCCATTCTTGATTTTTTCACCATAGTTTCTTTTACTAAAGCTTTCTTGTGCACTATTGGACTTTATTTGATGGAAGAGCTTCCCTTCTTGATTTTTTCCCCATAGTTTCTTTTACTGATGGAGATTGGTAGGGATGTTTTTGTGTTGTATTTTATGGTATCCATCTGCATATTATTTGTCGATTTTTTTGAATTTATTTGTCCCTTTATTTTTTTTGGTGGATGGGATGATGTGTGAATCATGGTTGAAGGTATGAAGTGTGGTAGCATTGATAGCAGCTTTATCATAAGGACTCTACAGTCTCCCAAATGTTGACTCTTTTTTTTTTTTGGAATAGCTACATGTACATTTAGGAGTGAGCATCTCATGGGTGGATGGAACAGTAGGTGGTATATGTATATGGTTTATTGGATGTTTGGATTCTTGATGTTGATTTTGTGTGGTATTGCTTGAAATATGCTTTGGTTCATGTTCTTGATATGGATCAATTTGGTAATATGGATTGTATGCAAAGGGGTTTGTTGTATTTTCATGGAGGGATGGGAAGTGGCTCAATATTGTATTGAATGTGATACAGTCTTTGTATGTCTTAAAAATGACCAATACTTTAGGAGGATTCGCCAGCTTGGAGCAACTAGTTGTAGGAGTATACAAAGCTAGAACATCCACTTGCATCTGATTGCAAATGCGCTAGCTTGGAGCAACCATTTGTAGGAGTATACGAAGCTAGAACATCCACCTGCATGTGATTGCAAATGCTTGGTAAGTATAGAAATAATAGTTTCTATGTATATCAATATGGTAAGGTGAAGATAAAAGAAAAACAAATAAAGCTTTCTTGAGGGACTGGGGTGTTAATGTATGTGTACCTGTACTCATCATAAAGAGAGAAGACGTAGTCGGAGCTCTTCTTTTTTCCTGATAATTGTGAATGGATTATTCTTCATTCGTGAGTATCGATCAAAGATAAATGGTGGGTCGATCCTAAGTCCGTGTATTGATTTAACTCTAGATATAGCTGTAAAAGTTAATCCTTGTCTTTCTTTTTTGCCTATATCGATTGTTGCTCTTTTGATTGTCATTCCTTGGGATTTATGTATTGTAATCGCCCATGCACTGCAAAGTGGTAATTGCCTCTGAGCACCTAGTGATATGGGTGATATAGGAATAGTTTTTGGGGCATGGATGCTCCAAGGTGGGCCATTGTAAGTATCAAATTTTACTACCACATATAATGGTAAATCTGGTGGTTTGGAGCTTTCTGTGTATACAATATCTACAACTTGTCCAAGAGAACCATTTACAAGGCCTGCTTGAGTCCATAGGTTTGTAGTTAGCATGATGTGTTGGCCTTTACAGAGTAGGAGTTCATGGGGAAGCTTGTCAGCATCATTGTCGATCTTTGATGGTAGGGTTGTTTTTATTGCAATACTAAGTGCAATAGGAAGATTTAATAGCTATATCATTTTTTTGTTGTGTGTTCCAACCAAGTCATTGGTCGGGAATAGGTGCATTGCTAGGTCGAAAGACTTGTTTTATTTGTGTGATAACTCTTTGTTTGTGCGACACATTAGTAGCTCCCAATCTTGTTCAGTCGGTTCTGCATTACGGATGTTTTGTAGAGTTCTTCGAAAGTCAATTTGAGCTTGTGTGTCTCCATGTTGTCGAAATATTTTTTCTAGTGTGATAACAATAGTGAATTGTTCCCAAAGGGCTTTCGCATTTGTGTGGGCGACATATATAGGTTTGTCCATTACAGGAGGTAGTTGTGCAAAGTCACCTACAAGAATGATAGATCTTCCACCAAAGCATAAGTGTTGTTGGTGGGGGAAAGCCTCGCGTAGCCTAGTATCAATTTTTAAGAATAATTTTGGGCCTAGAAAGCTTAGCTCATCAACTAGGAGGTATTTTATGTGTCTCATGCTATGTTGGAACATTGCAAGCGATTGACCCTTCAATGGATGCATTTCTTTGATTGGAATCTTCAAGGCAGAATGTATAGTTGAAGCATGTATGTTGAATGCTGCGATTCCTGTAGGAGCAACAACAAGGAGAGGGCTATGTTGTTGTGGCACTAAATTGGAAAGGGAGTGTTTAATGCAATGAATAAGATAGGATTTTCCTGTTCCTGCTGTGCCTTGTATGATCATGTACAATGGTTTTTCTATTTCATAAGAATTGTAGTGGTCCATAACAAGTGTCAAAGCGAGTTGTTGTTTGGGAGAGAGTGGATATGGGAGGTTGCTAAACTCAAAGGGTGTTGGGCTATCATGTTGGTCCACCTTGTTTGTGCATATGAAATGCTCTGCAGTTTCATGTAACAGTTGAGGTATTGTACAGGCATTCCAGTTGTGGCAAGTGTCAAAGTCACGTCTTCCAAGCATATCGAGGGAATTAAAATTCCCGCTAGTACCAAGACCCAATTGCGATAAGAACTCCCATTCATTCAATTGAATTGTATTGCCTATATTGTTTTGATCTTCTGGCTCCTCTTCCTCTTCTTGACTTACTTGTTCATCAACTATACGGTCAACATGCCACACATAGTATTTGTGTAAATTCATCTCCTTCCAATTTGCAACAATTTTCTCTTTCTCGACACCAATGTCTGCTTCAATGTTGCGAAAGTGCTTGTAAAGTAGTTCACTCCAACAAAATGTTTCGAAATGTTCTGAATCCTCCTTTGGAATAGCAGTAAATCGAGGGAAGACACTGATAATTGCCTTATGTTTCCTTTCTTTCCACTTGTACTCTTTGCGACTTGATGAGAATGAGAATGTTCGTGCAGATTCAAGTAGTGTTACTTTATCCATTTCAAGAGGACGTTGTGTATATTTATGGATGTAGGTCAGCTCCAATGCATTTTCGTTTCGGTTTGTTTGGATTCGGTTGAAAACTTTTCTACCAACATTAAGCACCATAAAATCACGATTACAAACAAGGGGCAACTTTTGTAACATATGGCACGTTTCTTGTGCACCTATATCACGATCAGCAATAATTTCGGACATGAATTTTCTGTATGCTGCAAGTGCCTTGTCTTGGGGTGCTTGCTTTTGACATATGCGTGTCAACATATCAAGGCAGCTCTTAGATTTTCTTTCTGCCTTTGCGGCATATTTTGCAATGTACTTTAGAACTAGTGTTTTTGAAAGCACGGGCTAACAATCCATATTGGCCCTCCATATGGAAAGCATTGCTGGACTATGTATATTCAATCTATCATCATTACGTGCAGGGCAATAGGTTTTTTTCCCAGCTTCGTTACTGCACAATGAAGAGTTAGTACATTCAGGCCAGGGTGCACTATAGCGACATTCCATGTTGTTCCCTTTCTTGCGAAGGCAGGTTGATTCAGAACACTTGGTATGTCTTTGGACACGGTTAAGTAACTCTTCATAGTCAGTAAGTGTGTTTGTATCAAATATTTCGGGTGTTGTTAGTAAGCATGGATCGTCTTGCGAAGATCGATGGAATGTGTTGCTTCTATCTCCCAGATTTCGAGGATTCCAAGCACTGACATATCTATCAAAGAATGATTTTGCTATGTCTACATCTGTATGATTGCTCCAGTTAAGAGTGTCCATGTTTGGTGCACCCTCAATCCAAAGGAATCCATGTACATGTGCAGACCCTCGATGTTGCCACTCATATCTATACCAGTAGTTTGTTGCGCAATATAGTTTCTCTAAGACTTCTTCACGAAACGCTGTGAATCTTTGATGCAAGTATAAGGATGTGGTATGTGGGTTCATAACAATGTTATCTATGCGATTTTTATTGTTTAGTGATGTTTGGGTTGCCCCCTTTGTAAATAGTTGATGTAAATCAGGCCATTTGGTGTCTGCAGCACTTAAGGTGAAGAATAGTGTTGGGGAGCCTATTTGGTTGATCATGTTTGACAATTCACCACGAGACTTATTCCAATATGCTCGTGTCCCTCTAAGGGATGATCCGTAATGCATCAGTTGTTCAGCTAGTTTAGTGTTAGGCAATGTTTGTATATGGAGGCGAAGGCTATCTATGGTAGTTGGTATGCAGTCCTCAACATTTTTCTTGACAAAAATGGAGGCAACACCTTGGCTTCGGTGACACATCAATAGATTCAAGACAAAATATCTAAACCTTGGGTGCCTTCCAAATCTATTATCATGGAACCTCATTAGGTGCAATACATATTCATGCATTTCAATTTGTCTATAGCGAGGTTGTAAATGTAATGCATTGCCATAGGGAAACAAAGAAGGAAAAGCCATGTCTAGAAGTCCTTTAGTATTGTATTCATTAACTGGTGATGACTCAAGTGTTGGCCAATCTATAATGGTGTGATTGTGATCTCTAACTTGCAATGTTTCTTTTATGATTTCTAGTTCACGACGTTTATTTGGTAGCCTAGCCATGAAGGATGAGGAGCTAGTGAATTCAGTATCGGGTGAGTCTGCGTTAAATTTGGAAGCACTAATTGGAGCAACAATATTGTGATCGTCAGCATTAATGTTATGAAGCATAGTGGAAATGTCTGTATTTGTATCAGGGAGCTCTTGAAGGGATGCAAAATCCACCTCGACATCTTTGTAATATGGGTCATTTGTGATTTTATATTTCAGTGCAGCCTACACACAATGCCTACTTACATAGCAGTCATAATGGTCACCTCTTGTATTGGTTCTTCAAACCACCAACACATCCAAGTTTTCTATTTTATGTGGCAAGTATTTTGCTATGGTGTTGATGTCCTGTGGGAAACAAATTGTGTGGCCACTATATTTGTATTGGCCTCCACGAGCATGTGTTACTTGTATTATTGGATTGACTCGTGCTATTAACATTTCTTCGACTTGTGTTAGTGTTCGTAGCTCGTACGGCTGTACTCCTGGGTCCATTAAATTAGTTGCTGAGAAACGATGTCTACCTGTCTCACGGAAGCATCTAAAACAAACTGGACCGGTTTGTGTTGTGTTGGTACGGATTCCTGGGTAGCATTCATGGAAAATTGTGCAAGTTGGTAAGTTGGATAGTTTATCTAGTTTTGAATGAAATCTTTTTGAAGTGTCTATAAAGTTTTGTTCAGAATGCGGTAAGCTTGTGGATTGATTTTGCCGTGTGTGGATTGTTTCATGTGTGCATGCTGACAAACCTATGTTGAAAGTGTGTTCATTTTGGGATACACATTCGTATGGGTCAATGTTGTGTTGGTTTGATTGAAAGGAAGGTGGTGTATTGGCTTCTATTGCTTGTTTTCCTATGCATTTGAAATGACAGCGAATGTTGATTTCTTCTTTATGTTGCATGTAGTAGTTATGAGTTCTTTTACGGGATTGTATGCTTTTAGGGGTAGAGGTCGCCATCTATAAAGGAAATATGAACTATAATTATCAAATGAACAATTACAAATACATACAAAATTGAAGAAGGTAAACATTAATTTTGATGAGTTCTTCGATCACTATATTCTGTGAAAAGTTGTTGAGATACAATTGGTATGCTATATACATGAGTAATTTGGTAGAAGAGACATATCACGGTATTTTCATATTTTTTATAACATCAATATATTCAATATACATGTGATTTTGAAATTCCATGTATGGAATGAAAATTCTAGAAAGTATACTATATAAGGTGTTACAAAATTTCATATACATTATATGAGTGCTTGAGGTACATCTAAACACTAGCAATATGAGACATAGTAGCGATTTCACTCAACATGAACAAATTCTCTGCAACAAAATCTAGCTTGTCGACCTTTGTGATTGTTGATTTGACTCGTCCTTGAGCAACACTTGAATCATAGGAATTTGTGATTGTGAAGATAAATTGCTTGAATAACACTCCTTTCACTATGGTTTCAGCTTCAATTTCTGTTCCAGAATTGAATTGTAGCATGTATAAATTATCTGCAGAGATTCCAAGGAGTTTGGTAGCTGGTTCTTCAAAAGCAACAGCCCATAATATTCCTGTATGATCTGCGAGCTTTAGCTGGAGTATGTATCTATAGGTACATTTAGGAGTAGTAGCTTTGCACTTGGAACAATACCATGTCTGATCATCATTCTGGACAACTTTCTTTTTACATTGTCTTCCATCTAAGTCAAGGGGGCAAGATGGATAGCATAATGAATTTGTTTTTATGTATTACACTGATGCTTTTAGAGTGCATTGGAAAGTTTTTTTCACACTGGTAGTTTGCTCTTCAATATCAGCAATTGATTTCCTCATAAGCATGAGAGGTGCATCCAATGGTTGTGTATTCAATGGAGTGACATTAGCCCCATTTTGTTCAAACCATGATTTGAGTTGTTCGGCCTCCTCTATTCTTGGGTTTACAAATAGGTGGGTGCTTGCCAACGTGCTTATGACCTTGCCATTATACTCAGTGACACGGCCATTTTTTATTGCAAGTACGGACACATGTTTTAAGTGATAGCTCTCCTGCAGTTGCTTGCCTTCCTTTTCAGTTGTTGGACCCCATAAAGTGATATTAATGGTAGATGAAGAGGTATCTATCAATTTGATGCTCCTTCGAAGAACTTCAGTCCCATCCCTCCTCCTTATGGTTGAGCTTGGGTCCACACATATGACTATTCCAATAACATCAACAAGGATATTATTGTTCAATTCTAAAATGTCCTTAAAGGGTGTGAA
>VDFB02137764.1:0-47500 GCA_007258455.2 Sequoia sempervirens
TATATATATATATATATATTCCTCTCTATCTCCCTATCTCTTTATCTATTTCTCTTCCTCTTCCTCTCTCCTCCTCTATCTTTAGACATGTATTCCTCTTTATCCATTTATCTCACTCCCTCTCCCTCTCCCTCTTTATCTTCCTAGACCTCTATATCTATATCTATTTTCCTATCTATCTTTATGGATCTATTCATATCTCTAAACATAACATGAGTCTATTAGTGTTGGAGCTCGATTATCTTCTTGATTTAGAATACTTTTTAGTCATGTTTGGATCCCTATAAGTGGATTCATAGTTTATTTGAAGCTATCACTTCACCATTGAAACCTTTATTGCAAAAAAAATATCATTTGTTAAATGGCCTAACAATTGACCTCATGTAATTCACAAATGTATGCAAAAAATAGAACAATCTATTTCCCTAACTGACATTCCAAACCTCTTCGACATACCCATTGCACACCAAGGTGCAATTGCTAGTATATTTTATTTTAAAGATTTGGATTTCATCTTCATATCTAGTGATTTCATCACTTTAATTGAAATGGAATTAGATTATCATTTTTAAATTTATATTTCTTAAATTAAGATCCATTTTTCTTATTGTAAATTGTATGTTAGGGTGACATTTCATAGGTTAATTTTAATTAAAAACATATTTTGGATCTAAAAATAATTATTTAGCAAATCTAGAATACAATTACAAAAGGATCAAAATAATTACATTAGCAGTGCATGTTTGTTTGTTTTTTTGGACCTTAGTTCATTGTCATTCAATTGATCCACTTATAAGGATAACATTCTCTTCACAATTTAATAAATTCCCTAAAGGTGCTTCTAAACACCACCAAATATTTAGTTGTATCTTTATGTTGGCTCCTCATATTTTATTTTTCCTATGGTTTCTTGTTAGGTGTTTGATTTTAATAGTATACACATTTTACAACTCTAACACATAATGTTTGCACACATATGTGCTTCTAAGAATGTCTTTCATTTATATGTACTTGATATTAGATCACTAGACATCCATGTATGCTTCTATCCTTTCTCATCCTATGATATGTTTTTCCATGTCTGTTTTTATGTATTGATGCATCTAGGTGCACAAGAAATCAACATCGACCAAACATATTTTTAGCTTAGATTTCAGTTTTTTTTCAATTTTTATGTGTTTTTGGTGTTTTCTATAGTAGGAGTTTTGATGAAATTTTGGCCAAGTCAAAAGTTCTTTGTGTCATGAAGCTTAAAGGGTGTCTACAATTTCAATACGATGAAAATTGGGGGAAAAAGGAGAAACTTATGGAGTTGCAAATTTTTAGCCTGCATCTAGCTTTGTGGAACTTCTCGTTCGATTCGGATGACCTCTAAATCCCTCCAGGTTCACTTGGCGCTCATTTTTACCAAAAAGTCTCTTTGGGAAGAACTTTATCTTGCATCTGAATATATCCCATTAGACCTTGGATTCCCACATGTCCCAATCCCCGTCGATGGTCGTGAATCCCCACAAGGGAAGAGTCATAGAAATTTCTACATCAAGTGGATACATCCACATACCCTACAAGTTTCCACATTTGAACTTAATTTTTCAGCAAACTTTCCTTGGTGAAGTTTTCTTTCACTACCAACCACGTCTTGATGGGCTTCAAAATTCCACAGTACCTAGTTGGGCCTAGTCTTCCCACAAAACCACATGGGACTTATCGTCTTGTGCCCTTGGTGTATGGCGGAACTTCATGTAGGGTCGAGATGTGGTTTGATGAACCTCGTATCTCTACAATATCTTGATGGCCATAATTTCTTCAGCGCTAGTTCGATGAAGAGGTCCAACTTCACTAACTTTTCCTCACATCGAAGAGGAAATATGTTGGCAAATTCTTGAGTTCGTGAACCACCTAGTTCATCATCAACACAATTTTCCAAAATCCAAGTTCATCGAAAGGAGATTCTACCAAAGAGATTTGAAGAAGATCAATTTTCACTGAGAAGCTTGGATCACCGAATGGTAAGTTTGTCGATGCCCATGACCATGGAAATGCCAAAATTGTTTATAAGCCCATGGAAGCACTGAATGAAGACAATTTTGGCAAGAGTACCAATTCACGTTCTTATTTTGCTGAAGAGAAATGACCAAAACGATGAAACAATAGAAAAAATAACATGGGCAATTGAATGTCAGAAGCAGTCAATACGGTTAAGCGGCGGATCATGCAAATTATTGTCTGAAAGCTTTCTCTGAGAGTGCAGCAAGCGCTTTTGATGGCAACGGCGTTCTGTGCGGCCTACCCATTTCAAATTACTGCAAGATCATTACTACCATTCTCCTTACCAAACTGTTTGTCAGTCCGTTTCAAAACAAGAGAAAGCGGCAAAATTCAAAATTTAAAACTAACGGCAGTCCGCTACCGTCCGTCATCCCTCCTTCCTCGTATCTGCTACTAGCCTAGTTCGGATGTCATGTATACGTTTCTGTATCGGATGTCGAAAACTTGTACTGCACAGCACGTACAAGTTAATTCTGTCGTCTTCAACTTTTAAAAAACAGCAATGAACTAAGGCGGGTGCCATGTGATTGTCAGTACTCCCGAGTGTTAGTACTCCCGCGTATCTGCCTGCAACTCAATGACAGGTTTCCTCTTGCGAACGTACCTGCAAACCGTATCTTGTGTCTACCTGCATTATCCCGATTCAACTTGTGGATACATGAAATCTGAGCCCAGTCTAGTCCTATCACCGGTAATGAAAACATAGTCTAGTCCCATCACGGATGATGAAAAGAATAGTCTAGTCCTATCACAACGATTACAACGTGTGGATATAAACTATTCTCTTTTGTTCTTATTTCGCTATTCAAAATTTAATACTGTTTGTCAAGCATTCATTTAAGACATTTAAAAGGTATTTATTTTTATTTATTTACAACAGTTTGAAATTTTATTTAAGAATATTAAAGGAGCAATCAATATCAAATATTTGGATTTAATATTCTTAAAGAAGTAAGAAATTTGCATACATCATCTACAACCATATATTTGCTATCATATATTCTTTAAAAATGCATGCATACATACATTCTCACTTGCACACACACACAAATGCATCTACAAGCTATATAATCCCATAATTTCTATACTTGTAATACTATCTTTTATAATTACATATTTGTAATAATCATATAATGAAGGAATGATAGTAGAACAACAATTGATGCCTTAAAGGAATCAATCTAGAATCCCTTATATTGCAAGCACAACATTGTGCCTATAATCCAATAACAATGATCAATTAGTACCTTATTCAACAAGCACCAATGCTGAATTAAACACTAGGTTCTCCACATCCTAACTAAAGCTAGATTTAAATCATTTCATATTAAACCAACTAATGGCTCTCTCAAATAACCAACAAATCATTGTTTCTTAAACAATCACACATCTTCATATAGTACCACTACTTAACCTAAATAGAATTAGCCTTTACATTCAAACCATTAATTGAAAAACATAGAGACAATGGTACAAATGCAACTAATGGTATGCTAAACATGCAAGTGCAAGTGCAAATTCCTCAAATAAAACTTATAATTTTGAAAGAGTAAATAAATAATAGAATAGCTACTTAACAATGAGACTACTCATACCTCTACAAATAATTCAAATATGCATTTAGCACAAATCAAGTTTTCATAATCAATTTAATACACCTTTTATTAAAAAAATGGTGTAGCATCCATTCAACCATGCAAGAAAAAGAATTTGAGTGTTCATAATTTAGCCTGGAAATACATGTACTTTAAAAAGATTTAGAAAGTTAGAATTATACTAACCCAATAGCACCCTAAAATCATACTAAAATAAACCTTGAGATTTATTTGATTTTGGAAAGATGTAATTTTCTTGAAAAAAAGGATAATGAAATTAAATGTGATATCTAGAGAAGAGTTTTAGGGTTATCAACAATATTAAAGAGGTGATAACTATGCTCTTTGGAATAAGGTAAAATAACAATTTAATTTTTATATACTACAAAAAAAAAAATTCCACCCCTATACATAAGATTCTAATAATAATAATAATCGTATTCATGTAAAGCAACACAATACATTACTAAGACCACAAATTAACATGTTACCTTCTCAATCTATGACTACACTTGAAAACATATAGCTATTTATAATTTGTGTGAAGAGCTACCTATCTTAACAATACCTAAGGAGTTAGCCAAAACCATTATGTGAGCCAATATGACATGATCTAATAGACCACTTTGTTTTTATTCATTGTAGGAGATAGCTATTTATTTGAAGTATCAAAATTAGGCCAATTCATTCAAGGTATATCTCAAAAGTAAGTTGTAGTATATTTGTATAGCCACAAGGTCTATTTCATCTCATCATACTTTTTAGTATCTACCATCAAATCTAATTCCATTGATCAACAATGTTCCTAAGAAGTGATATTATAAGGTTTTAGTAAATGTTATCAAGAGTCATCTATATGTCCATCTTATATATTCTAAGTTAATTAAGTAGATTTTTTTATTGTGATATTATTTTTCAACATTTGAAAGTATTCAATAGCATTTATTTAATATATTTAAAGGTATTCATTTATAAAAAATATATATATATCTAACTAGAAAGTTGAGAAATAGCTTGATATTTTTGTGGTGGCTTCTCGAGAATTAATGATAAAATAAATGAAGGTAACAATGATAAAATTTTAAAAAGTTATTTTATGCTGAAACTAGGTATTTGTTAGTCAAAATGGAAGCCTGGTTCCATAATGCTTCTAGGTAGAAATTTAAAAACTTGAATTGTAGTAGTTATAATGTGTATGTATTATAAAGAGTATTGTTCTATTTTTTATGTGTATTAAATGTTTTTTTTCTAAATAATTACCTTTACTTTTTTTAATGTGCCAAATAGGATAAGGCGAGATGTCTCCCCATGTCCTCAATTCTTCAGAATGTTTGGAACATCAAGGTGTCACCCAAACCTTCAATGAGACATCAATATGGAACTCTACTTGTCCTTTACATAAATATGCACCAAATAGACTAGGGTGTTCAATCATGAAAAATGGGATAGTTGAGTCTCAAGTTCCCAAATCCCTAGAATTTTTTTAACATCAAAGGAATCACCTAGGTCTTTGGTGAAACATCATTGAAGAACACTAGTTGTCCTCTCTAGATAAATAGTGAATTATCTTAGACTATTTGTATTTATTTTGAATTTATGATGTTTGAAATTCTCTTAGCATACTATATATCTATTGGTGCTTATAATTTCTTCCATAATAATATTCAATAGGGGAGAGGACCCAATAGTTGTGTACCCTAACTTCGAGCTTCTAATTATCCTACGTGGAATTTTCAAATCACTTCCAATTTTTTACAGTAGCTTACTTGGCAAGTCCCCTACTTATAACTAAGGTTTCAAGGCCACATCATCAAATATGATGCCACATCAACATGCTTTTTGTCAAGGTGTCCAAAAAGACCCCAAGAAAAAGTGAGACCAATACTTGTGCATTCATAGCATGTTTTATTGAGCACTAATGTGGAATCACATGATTGATTGCTTTTTAGATCAAAGGAATACATTTTGTTTAATTATAGGTAGTCATCATCAACACTAACAACTTTAAAGTCACAACTATTGATATAATATTGATTAAAAATATTACACATTATATAAACAACTACTATCACAACTATTGAAACATGCTCAGGTACTGAATCAAAGGAATACATTTTGTTTAATTATAGGTAGTCATCATCAACACTAACAACTTTAAAGTCACAACTATTGATATAATATTGATTAAAAATATTACACATTATATAAACAACTACTATCACAACTATTGAAACATGCTCAGGTACTGAATCTTCTCCCCTATGTTATGTTATTTTATATATATGTGTATATGACCACTATTTCAAATACTACACCCACACGTTTTAATATTGTGATAAAACATACCGTGTCAAAAAAATCAGAGTGCGCCGCACGTACAAGTTAATGAACTTAGATGAGTGCCATGTGATTGTCAGTACTCCCGCGTGTTAGGACAACGCAAGTGTCACTGAAGCAAAATTTCAGTTCGAGTGGGTCATCTAGCGAAGGGCTATATAAGGACCCCAATCATACCCGCTTAAAGCAAGCAAAATCATTCATTGCAAAGCATGGCGATTCGTCGAATGAGAGGTGTCGCAATCGCCTTAGTAGTGGCTCTGCTGTGGAGCGGGGCATCTGCGGGAAACATAAGCGTATATTGCGGGGCAGCATACTGACGAAGCTTCTCTTTTCGACACCTGCGAAAGCGGCAACTTCGAAATTGTGATGCTCGCGTTTCTAACCACGTTTGCAATGGCCAGAATCTGGTGCTCAACCTGACAGGCCACTGCGATCCCTCTTCTGAAGGATGCAAAGTGCTGGAGAACGAAATTAAGTTCTGCTAGTCCAAGGGCATAAAAGTGTTTCTGTCCCTCGGAGGACCCGACGGAAAGCCAAATATCACCTCCGAGGAGGATGCGAGAGACGTGGCTCACAAACTGTGGCACGATTATCTCGACCCGTATACTCACACGGGGCCTTTCGGAGACTTTGCTCTGGACGGCATCGACTTCGCTATCGAATCTACGACGAAGCACCTGGACGTTGTGGCCACGACCCCGAAGGGTTATTTCCCAAAGCCCTCTCTCAGCGCCGCTCCGCAGTGCGCCTATCCCGACGCAAATCTCATAGAGGTCTTGCAGACTGTGAAGTTCGACTACGCGTGGATCAAGTACTACAACCAACCTTCCTGTCAGTATCCTTCCAATGCGGACAATTCATGGTATCATTGGGCCTCATCTTTAGCAGAGAGCCTCTACTATGGCCTTCCGGCTGCCCCTGGTGCTGCCCCAGTAGGCGGCTATATTGATCCGGACATACTCATCTCTGAAGTGCTGCCTCAGGTCAAGGCTTTCCCAAAATATGGAGGAGTCATGCTGTGGAACAAGTATTGGGACGAGACAACCAATTATAGCTCCATCATCAAATCTCACGTATTAATGAAGCCCTCCCTCGTTGATGTGCCTTCCTTGGCTTCTGTCTGAGAAGGGAATATGTATGTAGTAACGCTTAAAATAACCGTTGAACTTAGATACTGCTCAGCCTGCTTTTCTTCACCTCTGTGATGAGTGGAGATTTAAGATATGTAATGATTTTATATAAGCTATGTATAAGGTAATGATATTAAGATATGTAATTATTTTATATAAACTATGCACAAGGTCATATTAACGGATGGTAAGTTTGGCACGGACGTGTTCCTTTTTTTTTAATTAAATTCTACAAAAGAGGATATGTCAAAAGAAGTCTAGTAATTCTCATTATTACATAGTTTGTGTATATATATATTTAAGTAATATTAGAGTAATATATTTGTATATATTTTAATATAAGTAATGTAAACATATTATTCACTAGGCACTATTATACTACTGTATAATGTCTTTCGGTTTCAAAATATCAATGATGTTTAAATAAATATGTTCAAAGTATTGAAATATTTATTTATCACCATAGATCTCTTTCATGTGTATGGATTTGATCATTACATGTGTGGATCTAGTGTAGTCCATTGATTCAATCCAATTAATAGATTGAACCTTTATATAATGATTATTACTTTCGATTATGCTCAATATGTCCTAACATAAAAAGGTATTTTTGGTACTTGTTATTTTTCACCTAGTAAGCACAATTACTTCTTGATGCCAAAGCATGTTAGTACACTAATTTAGTGGTTTGGTAAAAGATGGAGGACAACAATGTCAACATACAAAGAGTTCCTAAACACTCGTGTGTTGTAGATCCCATGACAAATATTATTGATAATTCATACAAGTAGTAATGATTGATCATGTTGAATAATCTAGCATGATGTCTAAAATTAACTAGGATTTAGCCTTTTAAATATAAAATAATAGTCGTAATGAAGGGTAAATTCAATGAAAAATGAGGCTTTGGATTTGGAAGAAAAGGGATCATTTTGTGTGTACAAAATTGATGACGATCACTCTCATGAATACATAACTATTCCAAGGAAGGAAAGTGTTAAAATTATGTATCAACACCATTACATGGAAATGAGTGTAGAGAGAAATGGAGAATGCTTGGATTGTGTTCTACTACTCAATTAATAATGCAACATCTACACTCAATATTACACTATGTCTAACCAAACAAAAATGAGTAATATATTAACATGAAAAGTGTGAGATATACATTATTCAACATTACATTTTACTTCCAATTTGACTGTATGCAAAATTGACTATGAGATCGCATCTCAAAGTAAATACAAGTAGTCTTCATAGTAAAATAAATTTATTCAAACACTCATAAAAATGAAATAGATATGTATGATGATTTCACTTTGGTACTCTCTTTTTTGTAATCTAGCAAACCCAAAAAATGAAAAAAATCAATCTATAAATTATAGAGGCACTAAAATTAAGAATATCATGATTATAATTAAAAGCAGAAATTACTAGAATTGAAGGATACCACTATAATATGGCTCGATCTAATTTAAAGTTTCCAATTTGAAATTTAATCTATAAAATAGAAATGGAGAAATACTCCAACAACAAATAAACTAACACAAATCAAGCCATAGTCATAGCACAGAGATTTATGCGGAGAAAACCCTTTTGAGTTAAAAATTCCACCAACAAAAGTGGGCATTTGTATTATTCTTGAAAGAGATTACAATACTTAAAATTTCCTCAATCATGCATCCAATCCAAGAGTATCTTTGTGCCTACAATTTCTCACAATGTCTGCATCTCAAGCTCTCAATATGTAGACTCATGGAGGCTTAAAATACCACCATAAAACATTACCATGGGTCAAAACAAGGTTCCAATATACTATGGTAAAAATTTAATGCAACACTTTATATGCTAAAAATAGTTTCTTACATGACTCTTACATCCTATTGTAGGTTGTCATAAAATTCCTATAAAAGAGGAGATGCTCTTACATGCATCATAGAATATCTATAAATTATGCAAAGGTTCTCTTACATGTGTCATAGAATATCTATAGTTTATGCAAAGGTTCTCTTACATGGTTCCCTATTTTAGGCATTACAGTTGTCATAAGCTCTATCATATCATCCTTAAAAATAAGCTTTCCATGTTAGATCACTAAATAGGTATTTTTTGACAACTAATACCTTATCAAGATTGTTGGCAATAACTTCATACAAAAATTGGATGGTTTTGTGTATTGCAAAACGATATTTTAAGTTTATTCAAATTGTGGCTAGTTTTAAACAAGAACTCCACTTTAAATTGTCTTTGGAACTAATAAATCTATCAATTCTAGTTTCGGAGATTTTGAAAAGAGAAAATGGAATAGCATTTTAGAACAAGGAAGTGCCCCTTACTTCTCTATTAAATAAGGATAAATTTTTAGTAGTAGATATAGTGAATAGTAGAGTAAAATCTAAGGATAATCAAATAAACAACATATCATACTAAGACAATCAAATGTCAAAAAAGTGGATCGGTCTTACTCTTCCCCTCATTGACACCCAAAGAAAGTGAAGAGAGTCCAAGTGGAAACCATTCCAATTGGGATGGGCTAAACATTATCATGATGGGAAATTAAGAGATAAGCATAGTTCGTATAGTGTAGGATGCATTATTTTCAAATTGAAAGGGGATAATTTCTATGAAGCATCAAAACATATATAAAAATGAATTAACAGTGAAGATAAACTCCAAGAATTTCTACCTAAATTGTATATTTTATCAAACCCAAGAATTCCTAAGGTAGTAATTGAGGGAGACTCCACATTAGTCAAAATTGCATTAAGCTCAAATTCTCTATAAAGTTGAAAACTCCCATCTATCCTTTTGGTTATATAAGGAAAGCTTCTAAAATTGGATGACTACATCCCAAACCATTTGTATCATGAAGCCAATGTGGATGTAGACACCCTTGGCAACTTGTAAATTAACAAGGAAGAAGATCCTAGTTTTGAAACATATGATAATAGTTTGTAAGGCATCGGATTAACAAATTTTGAAGTAACACCATAATCCTTTTCACAATTCTCATTGTATTCTCATGTATAATTTTAAATTTAACAAGATGCTACATCCTACCTTAATAATTATTTGTAAATATTTCATCTCACCCCTCACAATAGTGGTTTACACTTTTTGGGAGATCTTGATTTTTGCTAAAATCACACATTTTTAGAAAATATAATTATTTAAGCCTTGAAATGTTTCATTTAAAGGATTCCAATTGAAGATGGTTTCATCAAACCACCTTATACCAAGCCCCCTTGGATAGAACCCCACTAGTTTTAAACCATACTTATAACGGAGTCTCCTTTACACCTATCAAAATGTTGATAAAAAACCACTTTTGATTTACCATTTGGGGGATCAAATGTATTCATTTATATTTTTTTTTTGTAAGTATGTAGTCCTTATTATAAGCTTCCAATAAATTATAATTTTAATTAAATTAAATTTGATTATTATATTTATTTTTTTATTTCTTGTGAATGTAGGTTTTTCACCAAAAATCAAGCTCTTTGTTGTGCACGTGGAAAAATAGAAGATTATCAAAAAAAAAAAATTAAAAATATGAGTGCACTAGATATTGAAGTCCTTGATCCAAAAAATAAAATAAAATTGAATTTCGGTACATACAAAAAAAGTTACGCGTTATACGATTGCGCTATGTCTAAATTATAATTGTTTTGACTTTGAAACTTGACTAAAGAAAAAATATTCAATAAAAAACTATCTAACCAAGTGGAAGCACTAGATATTGGAGTTAAAAATCTAAATTTGAAAGAATTATAATTTTATCCTTCATGAAAAAAAAGTTGTGTTATACGGTGAGTGTCACTTTTTAAAAATGTTATTTTTTGAAAAAAACTAGTTTTTAAGGGAGATGGAAAAACAAGTGCAATATGATTCCAAATTTTTTGAAAAATATATATTTAGAATCTACAGAAAAAATTTCATGAAAATCTAGTTTGCATCATCTTCAAATTCCTTACAGTTTAGTTGCTATAAGTGCCCGAAAGTGAAGATTTAGTTAAAACAAATTATTTCAGTGTCCAATTTGGCCAAAAATTGTAAACCACTATTGTGGGATCACCAATTATACAAATGTATAACTCTGCAAGAACTCGAACCACCTCGTGTCTCTAATTCAACTTTTCCCTTTGCAGAGCCTATTTATTATCTCCCATTGGAATCCTAAAGCTACTTATCAAAAATATGGAATAGACACACATATTCATCTATTCTCTTGTTAAGTACAAATGAAATTTTTGGGCCTCATAATAGAGCATTGGCTATAGTGTGTTCAAAACAAAACATAGTATTATGGGTCTTAGGGGAGTATTTATTGAGGATGGACCATAGATATAAGGTGACTCAAATATTGAATATATATTGTGTATTTTTTACTTGATATGGAAATAACCCACGATACTATGTTCTACTTTTTGGCCAAAGTGGACATTGAAATCAATTTTTTTTACAAAAATTTCACATTATGAAACCTATAGCAACTAAATAATTAATTACTTTTGGAGATAATGTGAACTAATTATTTATGAGGATATGTGTGTATATTTATGAGACATGCTGAATAATCTAGCATGATGTCTAAAATTAAATAGGGTTTAGCCTTTTACATATGTTCAATAATGATCATAACGAAGTGTAAATTCAATGAAAAATGAGGCATTGAATTTGGATGGAAAGAGATCATTTTTGTGTGTACAAAATTAATGAAGATCACTTTCATGAATATATAACTAATCCAAGGAAGGAAGAAATGAGTTTAGAGAGAAATGAAAAATGATTGGATTTTGTTCCACTACTAAATTAATAATGCACCATCCACACTTAATGTTGCACTATGTCTAACCAAACAAAAATGAGTTAAAAAAAAATACAACATGAAAAGTGTGAGATGTGCAAATTATTCAACGTTACATTTTGCTTCCAATTTAACTTGTATGCAAAATTGACTATGAGACTACATCTCAAAGTAAATACAAGTAATCTTCGTTGTCTCCTCAAGTGAGTGTTGAATCCATAAAACCCACGAAATGAAAAAAGGTTCAATCAGTACAGTTCTAAACTTTACAGTAATACATTTTAAATTTTATATTAAAGATAAAACTGTGTACTCAATTTACATCACACGTTTTAATAGCCCCATTGTCTTCTCCTTATAAAAGCCGAGTAAAAAAGTAAATGTCTACGTGGAATGTTACTCCCGAGTGTGGAAACCTGCAATAGGACAATGTTATCTTCTCTTTAGCATGCTATCATTACTACTCCCACATGTTATACCTAATATTTGTGATAGGATAAAACTTACCTTATTGAATAATAATAGTGCATGTTAATTCATTAATGAAAAAACTATACGAACAAGGATGTTGTGGTGTTTAATTTGAAAATAAAGCACACGAGTAAAATGAACATCGTTGGGCAAGTAATCCTGCATGTGAAACTTTGACGCCAACGCCAGGGAAGCAGAATTTCATTGCAAAGAATGGGCCCCAATCCCACCCGCTTAAAGCAAGAAAAATCATTCATTGCAAAGCATGGAGAGTCGTCGAATGAGAGGGGTCGCACTTGTCTTGGTAGTTTCTCTACTATGGAGCAGGGCATTTGTGGGAAACATAAGAATATATTGGGGTCAAAATGTCGACGAAGCTCCTCTTGAGGAAACCTACAAAAGTGGAAAGTTTGAAATTGTGATGCTAGGGTTTCTAACTACGTTTGGCAACAACCAGACACTAGTGCTCAACCTGACAGGCCACTACGATTCCTCTTCTGGAGGATGCAAAGTGTTAGAGAAAGATATTAAATTTTTCCAATTCAGGGACATAAAAGTGTTTTTGTCCCTTGGAGGACCTGACGAAAAGCCAAATATCACCTCCAAAAAGGATGCAGAAGACGTGGGCAGCTATCTATGGAACTACTATCTCGGAGGGATTATGCACATGGGGCCTTTGTGAGACATTAATCTAGACAACATTAACTTCGCTATCGAATCTACAATGGGGCACCTGGATGATCTAGCCAGGCGCCTAACCGTTTTTGGACAAAAGGTCTATTTTAGTGTCACTTCGTAGTGCTCCTATCCCGATGCACATCTCGATGCAGCCTTGTGGACTGAGTTGTTCAACTACATGTGGATAAAGATCTACAACAACACTTCCTGTCAGTATGGCAATGGTGGTCCTTCCACAGTGGTGGGTTTGTGGGGAAATTGGACCATGTCTATACCCATAGGGAGCTTCTACATTGGCCTTCCGGCCGCATGTAGTGATGTCGACAGTGGCTATATTGAGCCAGGCCTACTCATCTCCAAAGTGTTGTCCTGAAGATCCAGACTTCCACAAAATATGGAGTCATGTTGTGGAGCAATTATTGGGATGACTAGAGCCTTTATAGCTGGGCGGGTGCATGAAGTTGGGTAGCAATTTTGTGGCCACTTTTGAAAAAAAGTTTTAAAACTCATAGCGCGAGCACGGTATAATGCGCTCACATTATTTTACATTAAAAAAAAAAGAAAACGGTGAAAGTATTTTGCTTGGAATACAAGCCCAAAGGCTTGGAGGGCATTTCCAATGAGGCCAGAGACGTGTTTTTGCAAATTCTACAATTTTTCACATAATCGGGTATGTGCTCACCATCAAGATTGCATCTGGTTCAATATCAACAAAATCAAACACATGGGTAATGTTAGGTTCTCTCTTAGCTATCCAGTGATTTTTTTTTTCACTTTCCGACAATGTTAAGTCTTTCATCCATAATTTCTTTTTTTTTTTATGTCTTTTTTTTGCTAAAAATTAATGTTTGGTGTTTTTTTTGTTATACATTAACCATTCATTGAAATTTCAAATAAATTACATTTTTAGAAACTAGACTTCATTCTACAAATTTTTTATTTTTATTTTTTTTTAAAATCAATTATTTTCCAAAATTTGTAGGGGGAGCACGACCAAATTTTTGTTTTTCATGAAGAGCCCACTTAGTAAAAAA
Source organism: Sequoia sempervirens (assembly GCA_007258455.2). Classification (NCBI taxonomy): domain Eukaryota; kingdom Viridiplantae; phylum Streptophyta; class Pinopsida; order Cupressales; family Cupressaceae; genus Sequoia; species Sequoia sempervirens. Next base: position 14,105 of record VDFB02137764.1, read on the forward strand.
TCAAATATTCATTAAAAAATAATCAGAAAAATTGGGCATCAACTAGATACTATTAGCTAACTTTTGACCATAGCGATTTTAAAAATACTACAAAAAATTTCACCGTGCTAGGGTCGTACAAGAGTTGTTATGTTATGTTTTTCTGACAAAAACAACACCAATTTGTGTACGTCCCTCTTTTGAACCCCTTAATCTCAACCATTTTCAAAATAAATTAGTAGTTTAGAAAGTAGAATTAGAGCACTTTGATCCTTATATTTGTTCCATCTCAAAATTTTGAGTGTAACTATCCTCAATTTCAAGTCCAAGGTCAACATTTCCTGATTTCAAAAAAAAAAAGTGGCCACTTAAGCCCCCTTTTTGGGAACCATCTTGGTGCACATACCCGGCTCAATCATCAAATCTCACATATTAATGAAGCCCTCACTCGTGGACTTTGCCTGAGAAGGAAATATGTATGTATGTAGTAACGCTTAAATAACCGTTGAGCTTAGTTATGTAATGCTCAACCTGCTTTTCTTCACCTCTATGATGAGTGGAGATTTAAGGTATGTAGTAATTTTATATAAACTATGTATTAAGAAATGATATTAAGGGATGGTAAGTTTGGCACAGGCATGTAATATCCCATTTTTATTTTCATTTTTCTTTAAATTTTATAATTTATTAAAAGAACCTTTCTAACCCTCATTATTATGTGTTTACTTATATTATGTATACATCTAAGTAATATTAGATTAATATATTTGTATATATATTTTATATGTAAACTAAGCACTTTTATACTTGAAAGGAAGAATTTTATTGGGATTCTATGCTTAAGAGATAGAATAACAAAACCCAAACACTCTCATTCAAGGATAACCCTAGAGATCTCAATCTTGAGTATGCAAAGGAGAAATAGATCTTGCAATAGGGTTGTCCTAGGGTTTAATTATAAACTAATGAGGGGTTCACCACCAAGCTAGGGCTTGTAAAGACAAAAGAAATGAAAGATGTAATGCTTAAACTTAATGCAATGCAATCTTTCACTAAATGACCTAAAAATGCATATAAATCAAAACAACGAGATTCAAGATGAAAGGTATGCACCTAAAAACTTGAAGGAGATTGAATGAAACTCTAAAATGTTGAAAACATTGATATTTTGGCACACTAGGACTCATATGCCAGTCTGGGCATATCAGTCTCAGATTAGGGTTTTTGGTCTAAAACAGGTTTCCAAAAAAAAGGTATCTAAAACAGCAAAAATATAGAAAATAACCTATAGTGGGACTCATATGCCACTTTTGGCATATCAGTCCTATTTCACTTTTTCAAGAATTCAAAGTTTAGATCTATACTCCAATCTCTTCTCTTTCCTTCCAAACTAATTTCTGGATCTGAAAACCTGATTTCGGACCTGTAGATGACGTTTTGTGAAGATAACAACCTTGCAAATGAGGGGGAAACTCTAACAACTTTCTCTAAGCTTGTAACCTAATCTCCAAGGGATCTTCAAGCTCCAAGACACCTAGATCTGCAATCACATATGTAGAGAGAGAAAAACTTGTTGATTTGTTAGTAAATGGGGGTTGCCTTGGTCAAACCCCTTTAAGGTAATTAAACCAAGTCATGAGATAATGAAATAAGGACATGAAATATGAAACATAAGACATGAGACATGGACAATTCTACCTTGAATGATGTCTTGTAATTATACAATCTAAACATGAAATGGCCATGAAGGATGTAGATCTAGATCTTGGGATAAGTGGAGAACAATGCTTGACCTTGGATCTTGAATGCAACATCACAACACTAGCTGAATAACATGATTGATGCTTGATATCCTTGACATGATTATGGATCTTGAATTGTTGCAACAAATGATGAAGAATCTACCCTTGACTACCTTAGAAGTGATCTTGTAAACTATCTTGATGCTCTTGCAAAGTCTTGGAATGCTTAACCCTCAAGTGCTTGACTTGATATCATGAAGTCTTATATGAAATAATGATTTGAGACCTCATTTATATAGGAAATCCATTGAATATCCTGTCTATTAGATCCCACAAGCTAACATTCATGAAATTTGAACTAAAAACCTAGTTTCCCACTCAAAACTCTAAAAAGGAACCAAATGAGACTCATACGCCATCTGTGGCATATGGGTCCCACCTGGGTGGGACTCATACACCCAAGTTGGCGTATGGGTCCCACAAGGCCTTTTTGGATAGAGAAGGTGTTGGGGAGATGAGAAATTAAGTTTATTTGAGGTCTATGTTAGGATTTTGGTTAAAATAAGCCTTGGGATGCACAATATAGGGTATTAGGGGCCTATTAATGATGATATAAATGTCATAAATGCAAGAGGGCCCAAATATCAATGTGAAAGTGTAAATAAATACACTTTACAACATTAAATTAAGGAAAAAATAGGTCTTTTTAGTTTAAAAGGGTCCTAAACCCAATGTGAAAGTTTACAACATATTACAACACTAGATTAGCTCCATTGAGTTTACAACCTCCTATATTTAATGTGAAGGTGTAAATAAATACACTTTACAACACTAAATTAAAGAAAAGCTGAGTTTATTCATCTTTAAAAGGGCCCAAAACCTAGTGTGGATGTGTAAAATTCATCACAACACTAGACTAAGATGACCTTAAGTTTATTTTAACATTAATCATTCCTTGATTAAGTGTGAATGGAAAGATTTTTTGACACTACATTTAGCCTCCACTTTAGTGAGAGGAGGAACTTGCTTCAACTCACACTAGCATAGACATTCAAGAAGGGTCCAATTTTACCAATGCGGATGGTCTAGGATAACAAGGATCAAAGGAAGTGGTCAAGGCCCCATGATCCAAAATCCTATGTCAAATTGACATAAGCAAAAAAGGACATGAACAAGGTGTATGATTTGTAGCAAAACAAGATACACAAACATACAATGCCAATAAAAAAAGAGAAAAAAAAAAAACAAAAAGAAAAATGAGGTGGATCTATTGACAAAATCATGAATTGATAATAGAGTGAATCAAAAAAGGCATAAATGTGTAAATTTTCCTATCAACAATGATGTTAGCCAATGCAACCTAGAAAAAACAGTGTCTAGTTGAACCTCCAAGTGGACATAAAGACCACAGGTGAAATCATAACCTCACATAAAAAAACTAAGACCTCATAGTATATGGGGTGTACAAACTTTTTTTATCTGCACAAGCATGTTGTGATATCAAGCCTTCCATTTGGGGTGACTTAACATGACTAGCAAAAGCATATATGACAATTCATGAACTAAAAAAGTGCAAGTTGAACAACAAGGTGAGAAGTCCAACCTGAAACTTTATATGTAGCCTATAAGTGTTACGTGAATAATAATATGTAACTACTTCTATGGTTGCCAACAATGTCAAAAGAAAAAACCACGTTCTTTGCATCTACTAATAAAAAAATGAAATAGTAAAGGACTAAATGAATGTAGGCTAAAACACGTAATTTTTTGTGAATTTATTTGTGAAACATATGAAGAATTCAAAAAAAAAAATTAATAGTAAACCACAATTTCAATAAATTTTGAAGCTCACTTGCATTAAAAACCATAGTGAATGAGATAGATATTGTGTTGACTTAAGAGATTATTTATGCTTTTGATAAATTGACAAAGAAGCATGTGTAGATGTGCAAAGGCAAAGAGACAATGCAAATTTGGAGGTAGCGGGTTCTATAATTTATGAAATTAAAAAGGAATCTGCTCTAAAAGAACTTGAAAACAAGGAGATCAAACTTAATGAGATGGATATTGTTTTAACTGAAGAGATTCTTCCCACTCTTGAGAAGTTGAGGAAGGAGCATGTGTAGTATGTGAAATGGGAAAATTACAATGCAAAAGTGGATAAACTCGAGAGATTTTGTATTACATATGAATTTTTCTAAGTAGAGAAAGTGAAAAAAGATGCTATAATTGGATTTGAACTTGTGAAGTGAAACATTTGTGAACATAAAACTAAACATTACCAACAAAAGAAAATCAAGCACAAAAGAAAAAATTTCACCCTTCATCTTACAATAAGAACAAATATATAAAATACAACCCATAGTGTTTACCAACCTGCCTATAGTTTATTGATTTGAGAAAGTTGAAACACAATTTTTAGTCTACATGAAACTTGTTATATATTTTGAAGATTTTCCTTTCATTACATTTGTATTGTGTAAACAACAAAAGGTTTTCATTACAATCATATTGTCTATATAATCAGAGGATGGAAAACATAGGACATTAAGAAAATTGCAACCCACATAGGGTTGTAAAACCCTCTATATAAGAATGCAATTGGTTGGTCACCCCTCAACTAAACATGGTTACTTTTATGTATCCCCCGACTGCAACTCCTCCCTAAATTCTCCACTCTTTAGCTTTGTACAAGCTCAACAAACTAACTCACAATCCATTGTGTTTTCCTAACTAGCTATATTTTAATGATATGAGGAAATCCAAATGCAATTCATACTATAAGAATAGTTTTGGTAAATTTTCAAGGTGCCTTTTCTTACATTGGTACTGTATGGCTTTCATTACGCTCATTTTGTCTATTTATAATTCAATGTTGGAAAACACTGGTTGTTAATGAACCTAAGATCTTCTCAATACTTTAGGAGGCAATAGGTACTAGAATGTATGAAATGAATAAGGAAGCATCTGTAAAAACACTTGAAAAGAAGCATAAAAAAGTGTATGAGATATATAATGTATTGACTAAAGAGATTATTCTTGTTCTTGAGAAGTTAGGGAAGGAGCATTTAAAGTATGTGCATTGGGAAAATGACAACGTAAAATTAGACGCAACAGGTACTAGAATGTATGAAATGACAAAGGAATATGTTTAAGAAATACTTGAAAAGAAGCTTGGACCAAAGTGAATGAGACAAATAATGTACTGATTGAAGAGACTTAGTGTTGTTGAGAAGTTAAGGAAGGTTCATGTGTAGTCTTTGTATTAGGCATATGACAATGCAAAACTCGAGCATCAGGTAGTAGAAAGAATGTAATGAAAAAGGAATCTACTCTAAAAACACTTGAAAAGAAGCAAACCAAAGTGAATAAGATAGATAATGTATCAACTGATGAGATTGTTCTTGCACTTGAAAAGTTGATGAAGGAGCATTGTGCAGTATGTGCAATGGGTAAATGCCAATGCAAAAGTGGATAAAGTCAATAACTTTTGTATTCCATATGAATTTATGCAAGAAAAGAAAGTGAGAGATGATGCTATAAGTGGAGTTGAACAAATGAAGTCAAATATTCTTCAACTTAATAATTCCATGGAACAAATACAATTTCGAAATAGTTGATAATGAAAAGGAAAAAATAAATCTTAGAGTAGAAAAAGAGAATTAGTTGGTTGGAGATATGAAAGACCTATGTGAAAAGGTAGAAAAGGTTTTTAAATAACTTATCAAATAGAAAACATTCATATTTTCTTATCAGAAAGATGCTCTCAAAGTTGAGCAAAGAATGGTCGCAAAGCTACACAAAAGTATTGAAGGTATTCAAAACTCTATCAAAAAAATGGATGGTGTTATCCTAAGGGATGAGGAGGAAGTACTTGCTCCAAAGATACAAATAAAAGATATGAAATAGAAGGTAGAAACTCATGAAAATGAATGTCAGGGGGTGATAACAGATAACAACAATGTGGATGAACAAAAATGTGTGACTGGTCAACTTGCAAATGCAAAAACAATAGTTGGAGTTCCGCTAAAATTGAAGTAATACAACATCAATACTACTATTAACCACTTGGAAAAGAAAATAGAAGATTAAACAAAAAATTTATCATCGAAATAAAAGGAATTTAATTAATAGTGTTGACACACAAGTGCAATATAAAAGACACAAAGTTGAAAAAATAAACACAATGGAATGTGTGATTTTCAAGACATTCATACTATTTTGTAACATTCCATGTTGCAAAACTGTAGGTTTTAAGAGGCAAGAAACCCACTATGGGACAACCCTTTACATTTAAACAAGGAGATTCAAATAATTGAAAACCACCATTGTGTTTTCCAAACTACAATTATTTGGTGCACTTTTTTTCTTTCAATCATGCGATAGCTTTCTACTCAGTGCTTAGAATTTGAATCTATTTTCATCATTGGAAATGCCTCCAAGAGTACTAATTTAGTCCCTAAAATTTGATTGTTGATAAATTTTTAGGGATTGACACAAGTTTCAACCCCAAATTTTGCTCTGAAGGCCTCTAAAAACATGATTTACTAGAACATAGAAAAAACTAAAAAAAAAAAAATAATCATTTTCATTTTTTCTTAGTTCTAGTTATTGTAAAAGTATTTTGACATTTAGGGGATGATATAACCCCTCATATGCTACTTTGCTTCATGCTTTAGGACTACTAAACTTCCATTGGGTTTTAAAACTTACAATCTTAGGACAACTAGCTTTTAATTGGGCTTAAAATTCACAATTACTTTAAGTCTTTTCAAAGTTGTTTAAAATTGGACCCCTGCATCTTCATTTTGCTACATCGGTTAAAATTGAACAAGGTTATCAAACACTTCCATTTGGTGCTTAAAATGAACTCATTGTGCTTTACAAGGTTAAAATGAATGAGTGTTGGCTTTGTTTTGACACACTTGTAGTGCATATCCACTCCCCTTGTGCTTCGTGTGATCTTGGGTGAATAGAAACACTCAAGTGTGCTTTGTTTCTTGTGTGCACTTGTAGTACGTATCCTCTCCCCTCACACTTTGTGTGATCTTGGGTGATGAGAAATACTCAAGTATACTTCCATGCTTTGTGTCACCCTTAAGAGAGGGATTGCTATGAGACACACCCCACAACAAGAATCTCATAGTCAATTTCTTGCAAGCACATTTATCAATGGGATTTCAATAAAGGATGTGAAATCATGAGAAATTAGCATCAATTTATTCCAACAACAAACTACACCTAATCCCATGCCTTAAGTGGAATAGGAATTATTGAAGAGCCTTAAGTGGTTAGTGGGTGAGTGTTGGTTCCAATGTTCTTAATTTTTCGTTATTAAGAACCTTGTTTAAATAGTGATCAACTTTGTCCCTCCAATGAGTTTTTCAAAGTGGTGCATTGGAACTTAGATTCCAAGAATTTAGTTGCCATGTCTAATTTTGGTTAAAGTGTAGAGGTTAAGACTTCATTCTTAACATGCCTCTACACTCTTTCCTTGATTGCATGTAAAATCATCTCTTCTACTACAAATGGTATGAGGAAATCCCACAAAGAAAAACATACCCAATTGAGCTAGGGATGTTATATTGCTTGTGTGTCAGTTTAATACTTTGCTTGGTTCCAAAACATTTCAAACACACATCAACATGATTCATCAAACTTCAAACCCTTAGATTTAAGTATGGATACTTTTGGAAAATCCTTGATATTACTGCTTGTCCCTAAGGATTTTGTCCTTAGAGGCTTATAAGTATTTTGGCTTATATCTAAATGCATACGTTTCAAAGGTTAACATAGGGAACTATGTTCTTAGTTTCATGATTTTCACATAATAAACTTTGTGAAATGAGGGTTTCTTTAACATAGACATTTTAGTGTGAAACATTAACCACGACTTTCCTGATGTGGTAATGAAACTATCTCACTTAGGAAAAGATTAATTCAAATGAACACCCCACATTAATATATGTTCAAACATTGAAATTGAGACTATAACAACCATAAGTAAGAAAATCTTAAAATTTCCACTAATATTTTTTTTTTACAATAAATCATGTAATAACTATATAAAAACATTATGCCATTAGAATTATATAAACAACACAGCTCTGCAATCATCACTAAATTTGAACTTCAACATCTTGTACAAACATTCATAATGAGGCTTACATTATTAAGGCTTGCTCACCACCCTACTATATTGGCACCATGAAGCCACATGGACTCTAGCCAAACCCCTGAGCAAGAAAAGAGAGATACAAACTCATTAAGCCCGACTAGAGTATAGGAATACTCCATTTTTTTATCTAATCAACATGATTGTGGGTATGCATTCCTTTCTAGGGCCCTTGCTCCTAGATAGTCTCCCAATGACTGCCACCCACAAGGGAAGCAAGGCTTTTAAGTTACCTAACTAAGAAATTTTAAACAAGATAGTGTATCCTTTAAGAGAATAATCTAGAGTGCTTCCCTTCCACCTTCTAATCACTGAGATCCTCTATGAGGTGAGGTGAGAGCATAAGATGTACAGGTATTCCATCTACATAACTAAGGAGAAAATAGCATTCTATAGCACTAATTCAGTGGTGAGTGAATTTCTAACTATCTAGTGAGATGAAAAACATTAGATGAACATCAAAAGTAAATTCTTATATAGGAGAAACATATGAGTTCAAAAAATGCCAATCTACTTAATAGTTATAATTTTCAACTATTTAATAATTCAAAATTCAATCCTTGACTATACTTTACTATATGCACACCTTATCTTGATAGACTTGTGAATAACTAACTCAGAAATTTTTTCGATAACAATAGTAATTAATCATATTAAATAATCATTCTCTTGAGATAATTAATTGACAAACAATCTACATTACTTACTTACCTTTACTTCTTACATCTGATAGCTGGATTCCTTGAATCTTTCCTGTCTCAACAATAGTATTTTCAAATTCCTAAAGTGACTCATATTACACTATAAATAAATAAACACTTTTAGTTAGACTACTTGGTACAATAGGGTCATAGTTGCTACTAAAACTATGATGATAAGAGCAATTTATTGATAAAAGATAAAACTAAAACTCTACTATTGATTGTAATTCGATCCTTTGCATGATGAGTAATTAATTAAGACTCCTAATTGCTATCAACAACCTACCATTGAATAATAATATAACAATAATCTAAATTTATGAATGATTATTTAATCATAAGACTTACGATAATTGCATCAATTTTGTACACACAAAATTATCCGTTTCCTTCCAAGTTCAAATCCTCATTTTTCATTGAATTTACCCTTCATTATGACCATTATTCTATATTTAAAAGGCTAAACCCTAGTTAGTTTTAGATATCATGCTAGATTATTCAACATGATCAATCATTACTACTTGTATGAGTTATCAAGAATATTTGTCATCAGATCTACAACACACAAGCATCTAGGAACTCTTTGTATGTTCATATTGTTGTCCTCTATCTTGTATCTGACCACTAAATTAGTGTACTAACATGCTTTGGCATCAAGGAGTAATTATGCTCACTAGGTGAAAAATAACAAGTACAAAAAATACATTTTTGTATTAGGACCTATTGAGAATATTGAGCACAATCAAAAGTGATAATCATAAAATATATAAAGGTTTCATCTATTGATTAGATTGAATCTATAGACTACACTGGATCCACACATGTAAGATTAAATCCATACATATGAAAGAGATCTATTGTGATAAATAAATATTTCAATACTTTAAAAATATTTACCTCAACATCATTGATATTTTGACACCGAAAGACATAATGCAGTAACATAAAAGTGCCTAGTGAATAATATATATATTTCTTATACTTAAAATATATGTACAAATATATTATTCTAATATTACTTAGATATAAGCATTACATAAACCAAATATAATAATGAGGGTTCCGAGGATTCTTTTGACAAATCGTCTTTTGTAGAATTTACTAATAATTAAAAAAAGCATGTCCGAGCCAAACTTACTATCCCTTAATATCATTACCTTATACATAATTTATATAAAATTACTACATTTCTTAAATCTCCACTCATCACAGAGGTGAAGAAAAGCAGGCTGAGCAGTACCTAAGCTCAACGGTTATTTTAAGCGTTACTACATACATATTTCCTTCTCAGACAGAGGCCAAGGAAGGCACGTCAACGAGGGAGGGCTTCATTAATACGTGAGATTTGATGATGGAGCTGTAATTGGTTGTCTCGTCCCAATACTTGTTCCACAGCATAACTCCTCCATATTTTGGGAAAGTCTTGACCTGAGGCAGCACTTCGGAGATGAGTATGTCCGGATCAATATAGCCGCCTTCTGGGGCAGCACCAGGGGCAGCCGGAAGGCCGTAGTAGAGGCTCTCTGCTAAAGATATGGCCCAATGATTCCATGAATTGTCCGCATTCGAAGGATACTGACAGGAAAGGTTGTTGTAGTACTTGATCCACACGTAGTCGAACTTCACAGTCAGCAAGACATTTATGAGATTTGCGTCGGGATAGGCGCACTGCGGAGCGGCACTGAGATAGGGCTTTGGAAAATAACCCTTCAGGGTCGTGGCCAGAACGTCCAGGTGCGCCGTTGTAGATTCGATAGCGAAGTCAATGCCGTCCAGAGCAGAGTCTCCGAAAGGCCCAGTGTGCGTATACGGGTCGAGATAATCATGCCACAGATCGATGGCCACGTTTCTCGCATCGTCTTCGGAGGTGATATTTGGCTTTCCGTCGGGTCCTCCGAGGGACAGAAACACTTTTATGCCCCTGGACTGGCAGGACTTAATTTCGTTCTCCAGCACTTTGCATCCTCCAGAAGAGGGATCGCAGTGGCCTGTCAGGTTGAGCACCGGCTCCTGGTCGTTGCCAAACGTGGTTAGAAACGCGAGCATCACAATTTCGAAGTTGCCGCTTTCGCAGGTGTCGTAAAGAGAAGCTTCTTCGTCGCCATTCTGACCCCAGTATACGCTTATATTTCCCGCAGATGCCCCGATCCACAGCAGAGCAACTACCAAGGCAAGTGCGGCCCCTCTCATTCGACGACTCTCCATGCTTTGCAATGAATGCTTTGCTTGTTTTAAGCGGGTGGGATTGGGCTCCTTATATAGCCCTTTGCCAGATGACTCTAGTGTTTTATCCTTTGTCACAAATATTAAAACATGTGGCTGTAGTGTTTGAATTTTTTGATACAAATTACTCTTTTAATATTCCTAAATGAAATTTCAAAATGTTGTAAATAAATAGTAGTGAACACCTTTAAATGCCTTAAATGAATGCTAGTAAATCATGTGAGAGAGAAATTAAAGGACAACAAAATACGAACAAAACAACATACTTTAAATCCACACGTTGTAGGTAATAAGACTAAACTATGTTTTCATCATCTGTCGAGAGAATCGTTTCAGAATTGTGTAATTTGGCACAGGGAAAGTTCGTGGCACAATCTGATTTGCAAATAGTTTTGCATGAGGCAATTTCGTGGCACGATGAGATAGGGCAAGCAGACACAAGATAAGGTTTGCAAGTACTTTCGCATGAGGAAACAATTTCAGTTTGTCCTAACACGCGGGAGTACTATCAATCACATGGCACCCTTGTTTTTTAAAGTGGAAGACGACAGAATTACCCTGTACGTGCTGTGCATTATAATTTTTTGATTAGGTAAGTTTTATCCACATGTGGGTGTAAAGTTTAAAAATTATTACAATATACTTAAAAATTTTAAAATCCTATGTTTATTTGATATATCAATAAATCTTATAGTTAATTATAATTGATATATAAATTATTTTTTATAATTTTTTGTTAGGTTAGAATTATATAAATTATTTTTTATAAACTTTTGAGTTAATTATAATGATTATTCAAATTTAATTAAGTATATTGTAATATCTATTTTTGGATTTTAATTTTGGATTATTATGATGGTTTAGATTAATTATTCTAATTTATAAATCCTATGTTTATTTGATATAATAATTTTTCGATTACGTAAGTTTTATCCACATATGGGTGTAAAGTTTAAAAATAGATATTACAATATACTTAATTAAATTTGAATAATCATTATAATTAACTCAAAAGTTTATAAAAAATAATATATATATAAATTTTTTATCCTTTAATAATTATTTCATTTTATTTCACAATTATTTTATTAATTGTATCTTAAAAATTGATATATTTATTTTATTTTATTTATTAAGTATGAATTTTTTTTTATCCTTCAAAAATTATTTTATTATATATATTTTAAAACTTGATATATTATTATATTTGTTATATATATATATATATCAATTTTTTTAGTGAATAAGAATTATTTTATTAATCATATTTTTTTTTAGGCTGAGGAATGAATAGCACGACCCCTATAAAAGCGGTCTTGCTTAAACTTTTAGCGGACCATGCATTTGGTAGCGACCCGCCCAGACGAGGGAGGGAGACTTCGTGACCAGAAGGCCGGGTTTACTTAGCCAACCGAGCTGGGGCCCCACCCTTATTAATCATATTTTAAAATTGATATTTTATTTTATTTTTATTTGTTAAATGTATATAACAATTACTTCAAAATTATTTTATTAATTATATTTAAAATAATTCAAAGTTAAAAAATATATATTTTTTAAAGAGTAAAAATTTAATTTTATATTTTTAAGAATTTAATATACAACAGTTTTTAGGAATTTAAAAAAATAGAGAATAATTTTTTAAAGAACAAAAAAATTATATTGCACATACAATGCACAGCTCACGAGAAGAGATAAGGAAGTACAATGTACATTAACTGACAATCTGTTAATAAAAATACAACAGGCTATGTACTTTTTCTAACATTAGAGCAAGTCGTTGGTGTGTACTTATGCAGGATGGCCATGGCATGGCAGCCTGATAGCCCATGGGATGGCATTTGATTTTGTAGGTTGCGTAGCCTGCTCACAGGAATGCACTGGGGCATGGATGTTGTCTCCATGGATTCTCTCGCCGGCCATATTTTACTGCAAACTCTATCCTCCATAACCTGTCCTGTCAACAATTTCAACCATGTAAATATAATGCATTTAAAATTATTAAATATAAATATAAAATTAGTGTAAATATAAATTGTATATGCCCTGTGCAGACTGCCTTATGTTTCATTTTTTTCACTTCTTTAAATTTCATTTTTAATGTTTTTTATATTTAATTTTTAACAAATGTAATGTTTTTCATATTTAATTTTTTCATAATAGTTGTTTTTTTTAAATAATTTTTATAATAATGTTTTAGATTTTATTTTGTATATAAGAAATAAAGAAAAGTTAATATAAATAATACAAATATTTTAATCATTTTATAGAGAATATTTTTTTAATTTAACATATTTAGATATTTATTTACATATAATATTATTTTTACTTGCTAAATGAGTACTAAAACAATGATAGGTGCAATCTTAGGGTTGTAAACTGTCACATTTATTCACATTTATTTTTGTTATTTGGAGGTAGAAAATGAGAAATAAAATCATGTGTCAAGTCTTAAGAGTCTGATATGAGGCATCATGCACGATAGGAGCATTCATGGGGTTGTAGTCTCTTCTCATTTATTTCCTTATTTTAAATTTTTTACAATTTCATCCATGTTATTTGTTTTTATTGCTATTTATTAATTTGCATGTACATTTTTTTTCATTTTAATTTTAGTTTGATTTTTAATAGATACAATTTTGTTCTTATTATACTTAATATTAGTGATTGAAAAATTATAATCCAAGAAAATCAAAACATAATTATTAAAGAACATGAAAAATATGGTTGCACTTATCTTTAAAATAATTGAAATGTCTTTATTATGTATTATATTTATATAATGTCAATTTATTTATTAATATTTAATATAATGCAAATTTAATTTTTAAAATATTATATTTAATAGTAAAAATTATTAAATATAAATATAAATTATTATAATTAATAATTAATATATTTTTACGCCAAAGGCATGTCCCTATTTGAGATTTCAGAGCTCAATTTCTCAATCAACAGTTTATAAGCACCAAGAGGGCCTAGTTGACAATGTGTTAAATTACAGCCGTAGATCACCATTGCTACAAACTGGGAGACACTCGTCAAAAACAAAGCGAAACATATGTAAACTGTCGATCATCACCGTTTCTGCCAAAAACTAGAAATCAATGATACAAAATGATTTCTGACTATCGTCTATATTTTTCATGGATTTTATCCACAACCTTTTTTCTGTTCTAAATCATGGAAGCTTGCACCGTTACTCACCGACGTTTTTGGGAGGAACTTTCTTAATAAATGGTCGTAGTTTGTCGAGGATTTTTTTGCCATTTAGTTTTTATAAATTAATCTATCATATTTTTATAAATGACACTTGTTTATTTAAAAGCAAACATACACCGGATTGAGAAGCTAAGGTAATAATGAAGGGTATATTACGTTAGCATATGCTTGCCCAACATACCAAAGGTTTTACTATTGTGACATGGCCTTTTAAGAATATTTGTATTTTGTCCCATCTACCACATAAGCCCATGTGTGCAAATTTATAATTCAACCTTAGACTTTAGGGCGCCTTTTAAAGTCTATAGTTAAATTTTAGGACCAAATCTTTGATAGTGTATTTTTTTAAAATTGTAGAAAAAAATTATTAAGAGTTTTTAATCATTCAAAAACAAATAAATGTTTTCACTTATAATTATATTAATTTAAAATTTAAAATTAAATTGAATAATTACAATAAATTGTTAAAGCAATTACAATTTATTGTAATTATTCAATTTAATTTTAAATTTTAAATTAATATAATTATAACATTTATTTTTTTTGAAAAACTATGATATGCTATCGATTCAGCGGTAGTTTCGAGTCAAACTCATTGACCCATGTTTCATGAGTAGTGGTTCAACAAGAACCCATCTCTCATGATATCGAATGGTCCACTTAGCACTCATTGCATCTAGGTGATGCTCACAAAGGTGAAGCACTGTGGAGGTCACCCATCCCAATCTGCTCCAGCTCAAGCCGCTTAACCAGGAGTTTTCTCCAAGGTTAAGCCCGCTTAGTTGTTACCATTGCAAAACCTTGACAAGTGTTGTGCCTTATGAACCATTCATAATAGAGCCCCTTTAGCTCATCAATTGATTAAAAACTCTTAAGAATTTTTTTCTACAATTTTTTTTAAAAATACACTATGAAAGGTTTGGTCCTTATATATATTGTTTTAAGGTAATTGCATCCTAATTTTACAAAAATAAGTATTGATTGTAGGTTGAAAATTTTTAACTTCTAATTTGTTCACAAGTACAATTATTTGAAAAAAGTACCTTTTAGGTGAGCTAAAAAATATGCCTAAGAATCATGTATAATATAATAGTTACTACATAAAATTTAAAAAAACATATATAATAATATTATTTTATAATAAAAAATAATAATATTAAAATCATTTTCTAAATGACCTACCAATTGATCTCATACACTACACAAATGTGTGCAAAAAATAAACCATTTTTTTCCTAGTTGACCTTCCACACCTCTTGTGCATTTCATTCCTCGCCAACCATTAATTGCAGATGAGATGAGATTTTAACTAGTCTGTTCACATCACATCACCTTAACTGTTGCATCTGATCAATCATGCCCCTTCACATCACATAACTATGATTGTTGCATCCAACAAAAAGAGATGAAGCAACACATTTTTATGTTGTACAAGGATTGTGTTCGTACGTTGTCTTCTACAGTATTCTACCATACACTGTCTCCTTCACAATTAATAATGAGTGGTGAACTACAAGTTGTTCCCTTCGTGCTTCAATTGTAGCCTCTGTTAGTGTAATTAATATTTAATTACACATTTGCATAAGTTTACTTAGGCTTTATTTAATTCCTAAGTTATAGGATCTTATCTTTATCTTTTGAGCTATCTTGTTGCTCAAGATAAGATTAGGTTTATGCATATCTTGCTTTTATAAATAAAATCATTATCATGTAATTATTGAATTCTCGAATAATATTATGTTGCACATTTTGCAACCTCTCTACTTTTTCTGATTTTCTCTTCTATGGAAGGTCTTTTAGTTTGCAAATCTGATCTTGGTTTCTAACATGGTATCAAAGCCTTGATTTTGCAGCCCCTTCTCAATTTTTTGATAAAATCATTACAAGGTTCATTCAGGATTCCTCGAGGGTATCATGCCTTGAGTTCATTTATGCGGCATTTTCGATCAGATCAGGCTTCACCATTGGATTCAAAGCATTGGAAAAGTCAAGATTGACTTTTGTTTTGCAGATTTTAGCCATCATTTTCCAGATCTGTGAGGGTTTCAGGTTGGGAGATTGTTTGCAAGTTCTGGAGGTAGTGGATTTTTCGGAGCAATTTGAGCAGAAACGGAGGTCACCATCACGTTCACAGCAGCCAAAAACCCTAAGAACGCCCTTCGTTTCGTCAATTTTTGAGCAGTTGATCCGGGAGGCAAAAAAAATTTGCCTGACCTCCCCAGCACGCATTACAATGTACGTTTTTCAAAAAAAAATAAAAAAAAATTAGAGAATGTAGATGTTTTTTTTAACAAGTTTGTTACAAGACTTGTCTACCTTTTCAGATAAGAATTTCATGTCTCCACCCAACTGATTCTCTTTTTCTGCACTTAGATCTAGTTTTACCTTTTCCTTATCATTTATTTCCAATTGTATTTGTTCCATGGAATTCTTAAGTTCAAGAATATTTGAGTTCATTTGTTCATTTATATTTATAGCATCATCTCTCACTTTCTTTGCTTGCACAAATTCATTTGTAAAACAAAACTCTTGATTTAAGCCACTTTTGCATTGTCATTTTCCCATTGCACATACTACATAGGCTCCTTCCTCAACTTCTCAAGAGCAGAAACAATCTCTTCAATCAATACATTATCTATCTCATTCACTTTGGTTGCTTTTTATCAAGTGTTTTTAGAGAATATTTCTTTTTCATTTCATACATTCTAGTACCTACTACTCAAATTCTACATTTCCATATTCCCATGTTGCACATACTAGACATGCATCTTCTGCAACTTCTTAAGAGCAAGAAAAATCTCTTCAATCAATACATTATCTATCTCATTCACTTTCATCTACTTCTTTTCAAGTGTTTTTAGAGAAGATTCCTTTTTCATTTCATACATTCTAGTACTTGTTGCACCTAGTTCTACATTTCCATTTTCCCATTGTACATAGTGCACATGCTCCTTCCTCAACTTCTTAAGAGTAGGAATAAACTCTTTAAAGTCAATACATTATCTATCTCATTCACTTTGGTCTTCTTCTTTTCAAGTTCTTTTAGAGTAGATTCCTTTTTCATTTCATACATTCTAGTACCTGCTATGAAGGATACCCTATGAAATCCCTACTAATTATATGAAGCAATTTCTTATATTAAGCAACACACACTTTGGTCTTCTTCTACATAATGAGAAAATGTTGGTTGTGGGGATTATGGGATGAGGGGATGAGGTTGTAGGATGGAGTGATGGAAAACAAAAGATATGAAAAAGAAGTTAGAAGATCATGAAAGAAATACCAATCACATGAAGATTTAGTGAAATGTCATTTTTACTATACCAAAGAGTTGTTCTAAAATTTGAAGGTGGACTTCATTACATTTTTGGTGCGTATGAAAAAAAATCATAAGGAAATAACTGACAAGGGACAATGCGTTTTCCAACACTGCAAATAATGTGAGCATTTTTTTGTTCCAATCAGATGAAGAAAGTGAAATGCCATTTTTATTATACCAAAGAGTTGTTCTAAAATTTGAAGGTGGACTTCATTACAATCTTGGTTTGTACTAAACAAAAAAAAGAATCATAAGGATGTAACTGACAGGGGACAACTGTGTGTTTTCCAACACTGCAAATAATGTGAGTAGTCAAAAAGTTAAATATTTCATTTTCTAGAAATCCTACAAAGATCTTTCCTTTCTTTTTACAATCCTTATCATTAGCCACCCTTTCCAATAAACCTCCTCTTGACACTTGGTTATTTCCTCTTTCTTGATATCTCTCATATTTTGTGATCTCTTGATATTTGAATTGCATCATTCCTCACAACAAGAGTCTACAAATAGAAGCCTTTAAACCCTTCATTATCATCAATGCATTTTCTAGTAGGTGTTTTCTACCATTTTTCTATTAAAAATATCCAACTATACCAAGATTATGTTGGTTTAAAGAGAAATCCACATTCCATTAGTATTATTCAATCAAGCATCTAAGAGACCATATCAAATAGAGCAAGGGTGCACTCCATTTTAACCCTATCTAAGGAGCAAGGTTATTTAAAGTAAAATATATTGTATATTTTCTTTATCTTTATGTTTATTTCCTTATTTCATTTTCTTGTATTTAGAATAGAAAAATGAATATATTTTTATGGTAGTGATCGCCAAAAGAAAATAAAATACCTTTGGTTCCTTGTGAAAATGTATGTAGATAAAACTAATATGGTTGAATAGGTACAAGAATCATTTCCATCCAAAATAAAGCTTTTAAATTAAGATTATTTGGTTAATGGGGGAGATATGTAATGATTAGGATGGAAAGATGCATGGATAGTGAAAGGAGTATGATGGACAAAAGATGCTTATATTAATAAATTTACAGTATTAGCCTAAAATGAACCTAATGGATTAATGTAATGATGATAGATGTTATGTTTAGGGTTTAGGGTTTAAGGTTTTCCTAATTAATTAACACAACGATGATGACGGATTAATCCAAAGAGAGACATAAAGATGGTGTTGAAAGACCTTATAATGAAGAAATTGAAGAAATAGGAAGTAGTAGTTCATAATGAAATAAAAGAATAGATGAATATTAGATAGATGGAGGATGATATGGTAGATGTAGTGAAACATCCTTCATATGATCTTATTTTAGATGTGGAATAGGACATAGAGCTTTTGAATATTTCCAAAGAAAATGGAGTATTCATAGAAGACATGACTTGGTTGCACAAGATTTACAATTCTTATGAAGATACAATTAGATCATGACAAATCCCCATAAATAAATTAGAGAGAGGCAAGTCATTGATCAATAAGAATGGGATTGCACTCTGATCCAAATGCCATTACACCAAAAAATGACTATAAAATGGGCTCTACTAGAAACACTAAGAAGTTTTCCTATATATTACTTGTAAGCCAAACACTTGTTGTAGATCTCAAATGTGTGAGCTTCACCTAAATTTTTCACCACCTAATATGTCAACCAACCCTCTTGTCTATGAAAAACCACTTCTTCAAAGTCTTCTTTATTTCGTTGTTATCGATGCAACCCATCAAGTTTTGGACTCTTGGTAGCAAAACACAAAGCTCATTAGAATAAAACTACCCATGTAAGAAAATGATAATTAGTAATTTACCAGAGGTATAACTATGTAGGAGATATATGCATCATAGACAAGAAAATCCATGCAAAAACATGAGAAATGGATACTAATGACTAGGTAGATAATAGACCAGTAAGGGACCCTGAAGCAACTTAGACATGGAACCTCGACATGATAGCATGTGCAAAAATGGTTAAGTTATAGTCATATGAATCTATGAAGTTTATACCCACACATTTCTAAGAGCATGCCATAAATAGGATGCAACTGAAGGACTTAGATGTTAGCTATAGCTTTACTTTAGGTTGACTCCTATAGAAACACAAGCACACAAATAGATAAATGCAACGGTAAAGGTAAATATTTCTAGGAAAAAGAGCAGCTTAAAACAACAATGCCAAATTTAATGGATAGTATGCATAGTTTTATTAATAAAATGCTATGACTTCATGGCCCAATTGTCATAAAGGGCTGCAATATCTACATAGTATATTAACAAAATCATATTGAAAAATATGATTTCCACCAAGATGGCTATAGTCATCTTAGGAACATGATGAAAAAAAGAGCCATGTTTTCTAACCATGCCCAAAGCTCAAGGAACTCAAAAATTTGAATGATAATCAACATGGCTTTTAGCACAGAGAAAATGTATTCATTAAAAGCACTCTCTATGGGAATAATTCATCTAAAACTCCTGATTGATTCCATATAGACTGTCACCAGTCAAATTCATAATTGATTCCACATAGACTCCTCACAAGTCCCTGCACATCACAACCAGTTCTCTGGGATATCTAATCATTCAAGCCCTCCATAGTAGAGAGAAATCTAAGGAGCCTTCTTGTTTTTCTAAATTTCCCCTAGTAGGTTGGGGGTGGAGTGCTTCAAAAGTATCTTCCCATAACATGCCCATATCTTCTAAATACCCAACCCTGGCATACACATGTCATAATAATATTACAGAGCAAGGACACTACAACAGACCTAGGGATGGAATATGCAAATAATCAACCCTTGACGAACATTACTACAGAGAACAAAGATTGCTCCTAAATAAAGATTCAATATATTAAACAAATCCAAAACCAAGGTGACAGTAGCATGAATTGGTAAACCATTCATAAGACCATGACACAGATCAACTTGTATCATGTTATTTTTTCCTGTTCAATTCAATGAATCGATAAACCACTAATTAGATTCTTTGTGGGTTGTCCCAATAAATTTCTTTTTTTGGTGGGCACAACTTTCCCTTTTAAACTTTGTTTTACTTTCTTTGCTTACACAAATTCATATACAATACAAAACCTCTTGAGTTTATCCACTTTTGCATTGCCATTTTCCCATTGCATATACTACACACACACCTTCCTCAACTTCTCAAGAATGAGAAGAATCTCTTCATTCAATACATTATCTATCTCATTCACTTTGGTCTACTTCTTTTCATGTGTTTTTAGAGCATATTCCTTTTTCATTTTATACATTCTAATACATGCCTCCAGTTCTAATTTTCCATTTTCCCATTGCACATAGTGCACATTCTAGGTAAATTATTTAATTAAATTCAATGTTGATTCTTGTCATTCAAGTTGAGACTTAAGAACATAACAAGGAAATAACAAGTGAAAACTAGATAATGAAAAGGAAAATCAAATCATTTCTTCATGTTTCATATCATAAGGATGTAGGTTCTAGTTTTGAAAATGGGGGATGTAGGTTCTATGAGTAATGTGCCCTCTTGGCTAAAGGTAAATAAACAACCCCAATCAAAATCCCACTTTGCTCTTATCTTATTATTTGGATTCAAACAACTATTGCTTTGAACAAGCACAATGAAATAATTCACAACCCACTATGTTTTCCAACATGCAATTATTTTGTGCATATACTTTTCATGAGGATGAATTTAGGATAGCTAAGACAATGAATTAAGGGGTCCTAAGATGATAGATTTAGGGGATATACAAGATCCTTGACTTAAATTATGTTTCATGCGAGAAAATTAGTTTTATAAATAGGAGATGAGTTAAAAGGGTACATAATTTTAAATAAAGGGTATATAATATTTGGATTTTAAACTATAAGGGTTTTTGTATGGATTAAAGTAGTCACCATGTATGTTGTATCAATTTGGTTATTTTTATGTATCCCTAAAACATAACTCCCCCCATACTTTCACTATTTAACTTTGAACATGTAAAATGAAATAATGGAAACCAACATTGTGTTTTCCAACATGCAATTATTTTGTGCAGGTACTAGAATATATGAAATGAAAAAGGAATCTGCTCTAAAAACACTTGAAAATATGTAGACCAAAGTGAATGAGATAGATAATGTATTGGTTGCAAGTTTCATAAACCATCTACTCAAACACACTATTTTTTCCAACCTACAATTATGTTGTTCATTTACTTTTCTCATATGATTGGAATAAAAAAATTGGTCAATTATTTGCATTGTTGGAAAACACACTATCCCTTATCAATCATTTCCTTACGAATTTTTTTTTCAATACGCACCAAGAATGTAAAGAAGTCCACCTTAAAATTTTAGAACAACTCTTTGGTACAATAAAAATGGCATTTCACTTTCTTCATCTGATGGGAACAAAAAAATGCTCACATTATTTGCACTACATTGGAAAACACACTGTCCCCTATCAGTTATTTCTTTAGGAAAAGTTTTTGTTTTGTATGCACCAAGAATGCCATGAAGTCCACCTTCAAATTTTAGAACAACTCTTTGGTACAATAAAAATGGCATTTCACTTTCTTCATATGATTGGAACAAAAAATGCTCACATTATTTGTAGTGTTGGAAAACACACTATCCCCTGTAATGAAATTCACCAAGTCAAAATTTATAACAAGTCTTATTTAGAGTAAAATTTGTGTTTCAATTTCTTCATATTTTCAAAAAATAAATGTAAGATATATTTGCATCTTGGAAAACATAGTGGGTTAAATGAGTAGATGGTTTATGAAGCCTACAACCAATACATTATTTATCTCATTCACTTTGGTTTGCATATTTTCAAGTGTTTTTAGAGAAGATTCCTTTTTGATTTCATACATTCTAGTACCTACACAAAATAATTACATGATGGAAAACACAGTGTCAGTTTTCCATTATTTCATTTTACATGTTCAAATTTAAACAATGGAGAGTACGGGGAGGAGTTTCATTTTGGGGATACATAAAACTAACCAAATTGAGTGGAGTGACTAACCATAGTCTCAACATACTTCCTCCTGTTTAACCATAACTTCTTATTATTTATATTTCTATGTATTTATATACCAAGGATGAATCTTATAGCACCTACATCTTTCATCTCAAATTGATAATCCAACTAAACCTTGATTTCTCTAATGAACACTTCATTATTCCTAATGATTAAGATATCATCAATATGTAAAACTATGACTAAATCATCTCAATTCCTTGGAAAGCCCAATTCTAATACATATGGATCAAATTTTTGATAGAACATACATGGTGACTACTTTAATGCAGACAAAGACCCTTATATTTTACAATCCAAATATTCCATACCCCTTATCTAAAATTGTGTACCCTTTTAAGCCATCTCCTATTTCTAGAACTAATTTTCTAGCATGACACATAATTTGAGTCAAGGATCTTGTATCTCCCCTTAATCCATCCTTTTAGGACCCCTTAATTGATTATCTTAGCTACCTAAATTCATCCTCTTGCATCCCCTTAAGTCACTCTCTTAACTCCCCTTAAGCCATCCTCTTAGGACCCCTTAAGTCATTGTGTTAGCTACCCTAAATCCATCCTCTTGCATCCCCTAAAGTCATTATCTTAACTCCCCTTAAGCACTCGTCTTGAGACCCCTTAAGTCATCCCCTTAGCTACCATATCATCCTTCATCTATATAATATTCATCTATTCTTTTATCTTATTATGAACTACTACTTCCTCTTTCTTCAATTTCTTCATTATAAAGCCTTTCAACACCATCTGTATATCTCTCTTTGGATTAATCTTTCATCATTGTTGCATTAATCTATTATGTTAAACCTTAAACCCTAAACCCTAAACCTAACATCCATCACCATTGCATTAATCCATTAGGTTACGTAGATGGTGAAAAATTGCAAATGAGATAAAACTAACACACACATATTAGCATGATTAGTACTTTAAAACATAGCAAATTATCAAGCATCCATATGAGATATTGAATCATGCTAAATAAACAAAGTGATAAAATACCAAAAAGACTAAGCATGCTCAAACCTATCCCATATTGGATTGGTGCTATAGAAAATAGCCCTTTTCCAACCCTTGATTAAGCTCCATGATGAAAATGCTATGAAGAATGATATGGAATGCTAAGATGATATGAATTCAAATGACAATGGTGCATTTGTGCTTGAGATTGTGGAGGATTTGTGTAGGATTTGATCAAAGATGAAGCCTCTATTTGTAGATTCTCAAATGATAAGAGTGCTCGAGAGGGAGCAATGTGGGACTAAAAATAGGCCAATAGGAAGAGGACACTTGTCATCCTGTGATAGGCTTGAGGATGTGCAAGATTTGGGAAATGTGCCCAAGAGGGGGAAATTTCAAATTTGAAATTGTGAGTAAATGTTGAGTTTGACTTGTGCAAGGGGACATGTAAGAGACATGTAAGGCCTCATAAATGCTTTGTTGGGTGTACATGTCCACTTGATTTTTGAATTCAAATTTGAGGGAAGATGCCATGTTGAGTGAAAATGTTGATTTAATAAATCAATAAATTGATTTATTTGTGCAAGTGGGGATATCTAGAGGATGCAAGTGGTTAGGATTAGCATTTAATCAGAATTGGGTTAGCTTAATGATGATTAGGTGATTTTGACTTTTTTGACTTCAATATTTGATTTATTTAATTCAGAAAAGGATGGAATATGCATTTGGATTTAATTAAATAAAAGGCTTGATTTATTTAATTAAAATGAGGGTGATGGGATCAAGTTTATTTATTTGATTTAAACTGATGACTTTAGGAGATTGATAAATAAACTTGATTTATTTTCCGAATGGATGAATATGACCATTATGTCATTGCATTATGTCAATTTGACGTCTACAACCTCATTTCTCCCCCATCTCCTCTCCAATACCATCCATCCTCTCCCTCTTCCCCCACCATACCTCTCCTTTCCTTCTAACCCCTCTCTACCTACTTCCTCTCACTCTCTTCACACCTTCAGTCCCTATCCTCCTCACATCCACTCCTTCCATCCCTACCCCTCCCATTATACCACCCTTCCTCCCTCTCACTCTATACATATATATCCCACCCTCTCTCTATTGTGTTCACCTTACTTCTCTCTACCTACCTCTCCCTATCTCCCTCCTTCCCACACAACCTCTCTCTCTCTCTCCACCTATAGCATCATCTATTTCAAATTTTATTACATTCATCTATCCTTTTCTTAGGGTTCAAATGTAAAGAGAACATATAAATGATGAAACTATAAATGTAGAAAATCATCTATGTCCTTTTCTTGGGGTATAAATGTAAAGAGAACATGTAAAATATAATCCTTCCACTAAGGCTTTATATGATGTACATGAAATTTGTACAAATGTTGAGGAAGCACAACCTCAAATATTTCTTAGAATGTTTAATTATCCACAAGATTCAAGTTGAACATAGATCTAGACAATGGAAAGTAGATCCAAGTAGATTTGACCTTCAAATACAAATCTTTGATATTTTTTTATTTCATCTCCTAAAAATTCTAATATGCTACATTGAAAAATTCCAATAAATGACTTTATAAAAAATTATGATGGAAGACATTTATAATGATTGATGGTTGATAGAGAACCCAACCCAAAAGCCATTACCATTCCATAGTATCTAAGAATTGAACATCTTTTAAGCCTTGTAG
This sequence comes from Sequoia sempervirens, assembly GCA_007258455.2. Lineage (NCBI taxonomy): Eukaryota > Viridiplantae > Streptophyta > Pinopsida > Cupressales > Cupressaceae > Sequoia > Sequoia sempervirens. The sequence goes on from VDFB02137764.1 coordinate 39,162, forward strand.
ATACTTTCAACCATAAAAGTTTCTTCAATTTTAATAAGAATGAGATAGATTACAAAAAAATAGAAACCAAGACCATTCTAGGTAGTTCTACTATTTAGAACCATAATAAATACAATTATGTTGAAATATTTTTAGATTTCATTTCCACTAAAAGACTTGACAATACAATTAGCACATACCATAAATATCTATCTATTCACTTCAATGTCTTGACTCTACAAAGACTTTGGGAAGAAAATAAAAATTCCAAACCACTTTATGAAATCCTTTTTTCTATATTGAATAAGTCCAAAAGGAATCTTGTAAAAACATTGTGGCTACAATCACTTTTAAGAATATATAAGATTTAGTAGCCAAAGAAATATATTTAGTAATGTAATTGCAACTCTACTAAAGACATGCTACCAAGACATGCTACCATCTATATTAACTGGGATAGATTTTGTAGCTGCTTAAGCTCAAAAATATTTGGGGATAAAAATCCTAATAAAAGATTGTCACCCACATATGTTGAATTTGACAAATTTGATAGAATACTTCCATTAAATCTATTATTTAACAGTTTCAAATACTACAAGTGTACAAGTTCAGGCAACACATAAATCAATGAGCCTTGCAAGCAAAGTATTAATTGAACTAATATAACCTTATTGAGATTTAGGCCAAAGGTGTTATGCACCAATATCTAAAGGAGCAAAATTATTCAAAGCTTCTTTCTAGGAGAGTTGTCGAAATTATTGTGAAACAACCTTGATATTATTTTCAAGTTGAGGATGCTGAAAAGAAAAATAAATGGGAGGTTGATTCAATCCATATCCCAAATCTCCATCTTTTCCAGTTTAATACAAATCTAGAAATTTGTCTTAATGGTGAAGACAACCTTTACAAATCCCTCACTTGATGAAATTGTTGTGAAACAACCTTGATAGCATGAGGTGGATTTTATCAAATGGGTATTCCAGTAATTCTTAACTTCATTATAAATTCTCCCCTAAATTTGTCCTGCTATAAATGACCACTGCAAATCATGAACCAAGTTTTCTTTAATGAATATGAAAACTTCATTTCTTAAACATTATGTTAAATTATAAGGTCTTATCCTGATCCTTGTATAAACATTTTGTTTTCTTGTTAATTCAAACCCAACCCATGCATGCTACTAATAAATTTTCTCCATAGAACAACAAAAAAAAATAAAAATTAAGAACCTATCAACATGATCCCTAATAGATAAAATGAGATGGGCTGGGACAAATTTTCTATCATTCGTAGTCTCTAATTAAAATTCAAAAAAGTCTAGTATAATGGATACAAGATTTTTAGACCTATTATCAAGCAACTTGTCGAGTTGTATAGTGATCTCCTCTTCGTTTGATGAAATATGGACACGTTTCACCTTAGGATGAAGATAATTCATCTACCGTAACCTACATCTCTTTCCAGAGTGCAACAAACCTTCCTAGACACAGATTGTGCAAATAATAATAAGAGTTTTGAACAAGGATAATACTATTGATTCAAAAAGCAATTAAAAGAAATCTCAGACCTGCTTTGATAGGAAGAGTGCGACAATTTCCTTTTCCATGGGCTTGTATATATTTTATCAAAAGCAAATCTTCGTCAGGTGTCCAAAATAACATCGTCAATTCCTCCTCCTGCATACCGTTTGTTTCCCTGTCCCGCAATTCTTCCAGATTCAAAAGAACAAGAAATGAGATTTTATTTTTTTAAAGTAAAACAATATATTTATGCATTCAACTTCACTACTACTCACATAAATGTGACGTATTTCCCTCTGTAGGAGGACTCGAGATGCCCTCATGATTCTTACACTCTATTTCTATTAAGACCACACTTGACTCGTGAAAAATATTACATACGCCACTACTAAATTGCAGAGATGATCTCTATCAAAACAACCCCAAAGTTGTAGAAATCAGACTTTTCAGGGATTTGGAAGCATTGATGGTACTCTGAGTCAACATACCCTGGCGTGCCTTGCAGAGCAGTTGTGACGTGGGAGACATTCAGAGGTAAAAGTCTGGAAAGCCCAAATTCTACAACTTTTGCATACAAACATTGGTCTAGGAGAATGTTTCCCGATTTCACATCTCTATGAAATATGGACGCATCAAAGCTGTGGAGGTACGCCAAGGCCTGGGTAGTTTGTAGTGCAATTTTTAAAGAGCTCCCCAGGGCAAACCTCTGAGACTTCTTCGGCTTTCATGGAGATGATCGGCAAGATTTGATTCTGCTCCAATGGGTCGAACCCATAATCGCCCTGAAGCCTACAAGATCAAAACCAATAACAACATTAATAACACAACACTTGGGTATGGAATGGAAAATGGTTAATTGCCTTGCTACATTGGGTACTCACGAGCCATCAAACCATTCTGGATACCAGGTTTTTGACTCCCCTGACGTCGCGTATCCATGATTTCTTTGCCTTCAGGGTTGCCATGGCGACCACCCGGTAGTGGAACAACCCATTTCTGTTTCTATGGTGACCACTCGTGGGTCGTCCCACAAACTGCCCTCTCACACCCTCGCGAGCTGGTTAGATTATGCTCTAACTACATGCAGAAAAAAAAAATAGTGACAAAATACAATGATTAATAGATCAAACCTGTTCCTCAACAAGAATTACATTACACTCAATAAAAATTCCCTCTTTCGCTACACTTGCCTATTATTTGTCCTCTGATATGCCCTCCAAGAAGCTGCTTCGATGGTAAAACTACAGAACAATAGACCCGGAAGGTGCTGCTCAAGGAGGTTGAAATCAAAATTGAAACACCCAGAATTCCCTGCAAAACTAACCGTCCATCACTTTTGAAACTCCCATGCGTTAAGACTCCCGCTCATATTTAAAAATCCCGCTCATTTTTAAAACTGCTGCCATGCCATGACCTGGTTAGACGAAGGGACAATCTGTAGCAGCCTGCCGTCCGTAGCAGCTCCTAAATAATGGTGCAACGTCACTGACAGCCCCCTGGGTTTTTGATTTTCGAGCAAAGTACAGCGGTCTCTGGCAACCAAAAAAATATATTAGAGTTATATATATTTGTTTAAAATTTAATACAAAGGCAAAATTTTATCCCGCAAAAAATATTAAGTTTGTGTGGTAGAGAAAAATTTCAATGCTGCATACTTAGTATGACGATTTTTTTAAATGAGTAGATAATGAGTAAATGATTTTAAAAAAAAAAAAATTATGAAAATATAAAAGATACAATAGTAGGCCATCTATACAATCTTGATTTTGGAGATGACTAACATTTAACTTGTAGGGAAGATCGTTGGAAAGTGGAGTGGAGTTTGAGAGGGAAAGACTTGTGAAGATGGGGAGATGGTCAGAAAGAGTGGTAGCAAGGTCTAAAGAAACAAGATGGCCCTCGGACAAAGGGAGAATGGGGAAATTAGGAGAAATATAGAATCTATCTAGCCGACTCAATTTCCTTGAGTTCCCATCTCTACAGTTATTCCACGTGAACCAATGAGGCATATGAAGGCTAAGTTTACCCAAGTGAGGGTCATGCACACCCAGGGAATTTTGGGCCAACATACATGCTTCAAGTTCAGAATGGGATAGCTGGGAAGGTCCATCCCAACTACGGTCGGAAGGATGCTCCACCATGTTAAAGTCGCCTCCCAAAACCCAATCAACATTGGGAAGGTTAGTGCGAAGCCATTCCGTTTGAGAAGTCTCTAAAAGGACAGCTTGAATACGGGAGTTCACGTTTGGTTTATGACCCTTGCAATAACTCATTGCAGCAAATTGTGGCCAATGCTGAAAACATGCTTCAAAAAATGGTTGCGTATAAAGGAAAAGGTGCACAAATTTGTGCATGTCTTCAATGGATCAAGGATGGCGATCATGGTTCTAAATTCTTCTTTCAATATCTTAATCACAAGCATAAGATGGAACACATCTCTGCAATTAAATCTGCTGATGGTTCCCTACAAACCAATCATATTGACATTATGAATACCTTCTATGAACACTTCAAAAAAAAAATTTTAGAGGAATCAGATACTGACACCCTCCTTCCTATCCTTGAGGATATTATTGCTGGTTATATTCCTAAGAAAATAGATCCTGAGTATAGCAAGTTCCTTAATCACCTCCTCTCCATAGATGAAATTGGTGTTGCCCTTCAATGTATGGCTTTAGATAAAAGCCTTGGTATTGATGGGCTTCTAGTGGAGTTTTATAGAGCTCTATGGCCCCACATTTCTAGCGGATTTTTATAATGTCTACCTTGAGGGAATTGAAACTGGTTCTTTGGGAAAGGTGCTTAACCAAGGGTTGATTAAACTCATTTTCAAAGGAAAAGAAGAAGATATTGTTAATGGGTGGCACCCAATCACCCTCCTCAACACATCATACAAAATAATAGCTAAAGCTTTGGCTCGAAGAATTAAACCCATCACCCAAATGATAGTGCATCCTGAGCAAACTAGATTTTTGGGAGGGAGATTTATCTTAGATAATTGGTTCTTGCCTAGGAAACAGCTGAATGGGCTCAACAATCTACTCAAGATGCTCTAATTATAAAAATTGACTTTGACAAAGCCTATGACCGTATTCGTTGGCCTTTCATTCTTAAAATGTTAAAATGGCTTGGTTTTGGCACTAAATTATGTGATCAAATCAACATGTTGTTTAGAGATGCAAATGCTAGAGTTGTTGTTAATGGTTGCCTCTCTCCTTCATTCCCTTTATGAAAATCCATTTGCCAGGGTTGCCCCCTTGCTCCCTTCCTTTATGTCCTTGTTGTTGATGCTCTTGGCTATCTCTTTCACCATGCTCGCTTGAATAGGCTTATTCTTGGCATATCTCTTCCAGGCAATCCTACCATTCTCAACTCACATTTTGCGGATGATAGCATGTTATTCATACAAAATTATGCTAAGGAAGTGACCAATACCTTGGACATATTGGATTTGTTATTCACTATTTCGAGCTCTAAACTAGCTATGCACAAAACATAATTTATCATGACTCGCCCCAATCCTCGCCCACCTTGGATCCTGCGTGAATGGAAGGAAGTGAAACATGGTAACATCACAAGATATCTTGGTATCCCCTTTGGAATTGGAGTCTCTCTAAAAGAGATGTGGAATTGGTTCTTACTTAAAATTTTAAAAAAAATTATGAATTAGACAAATAAGTTCCTCTCTATGGCTGGTAGAATTCAAGTTGCCAATAAAATTCTTTTGGCCGGTCATGTCTACATCTCATCGCATTGGTTTCCCTCTAAAGCATGCTATAACCAGCTAATTTAACTCATCAGAAACTTTCTTTGGGCTAAATGGGGTAATAAAAAAGGTATGCCTACTACTTCATGGACTCACTGCATTCAACCAAAAGATAAAGGAGGATTGGGAATTATCGACCCTTATACTCAAGGCATTTGTCTCACTACAAAATGGATTGTAAGAGCCTTGGATGGTGATGCTCCTTGGAAACATCTTGTGCGCCACCGCATTCAAACAACCACTATTGGTCACTCTTGGGACATGGTTAGCTGGAAAGAAAACTTTTGCTTGCCTCTCATTTCAAAACACATGTGGTTCAGCCCCCTTTAATTCTATCTAGAAAGCGTGGAAAATTACATCCAAGAAATTAAAGTGGTATGATCAAAACTTGAGCCATGGTCCGAGTTTTGCTTCTTCATCCATCTGGTGGAACTGCTTGGTTCAACAAAACAATTGCCCTTTGGCCACTATCAAAAATCTCAAAGGTAGACATCTCTTTAAAAAAGGTATTCAATTTTTTCGAGACTTATGGGACCCTTTGACATTTGATTGGAAATCATTGCAGCAACTTAAAATTCAGTTTAGACTTCCTCCATCTTATAGGACCCCAATCTAGGAAATCCTATAATTAGTTAAACCTGAGTTGCTACAACTCATGTCCACTCAATGCCATGACAACTTCCTTAAGGATTGGAAATGGCCCAACAATCAAAGCTTTCAAAAGTTCCCTCTTAGACCTGTGTATAAACAACTCCTTCCTTTGATTCCCTTATCTCGTTGTCTTAACCTCAAATAGCATGGAAACCTTAGCAGATCAAGATGGAACAAGTTAAGTGCATTAATGTGGAAGTCTAAAGCTGATGCTCAAGCCTAGTTGACAGCCTATAAAATTCTCCACGTTAAAGTCCCTATTGGTGAGCGGCTCTCTTTCATTTCTCCTTCTCCAACTTGCCCATTTTGCTCCAATAAAGAGACCATCAAACATGCCTTTTGGTTCTGTACTCATGCTCAGAATATTTGGAAACTTCTCTTCTCCAACCTCGTTGTGCTTTTTGCGCATACTTGGTCTTGGAGAATTGCTCCTCTTGGTCTTTCTGCATCTCACAATATGATCACTTAAACCTTCAAGCACATTTGGAGATTTCGATGTATGGCAGCCTTCTCTAGTACATTTCACTCCCTACAAATTGAATGGATGATCATATGTGCAAACCTTTCTCAGCAGTTTCGTGTTCTTCAATATGCTCTTCAAGCTAATTCTGATCTCAAAAAGATTATGGAGGTTCTTCAAATGCAACTTAGTGCTCTTGAGCCACAATTTAAAATGCAAGATTTCCAGTTTGGCAACACAACCGTTCAGATTAGAGATTTCTGTGGTTATCCGTGAAGGATTTCTTTCCTTGAGTTTCAGAGGTTGGAGTTCGTGTGATATATTATTATCAGCGATACTTTGCAATAGCTCTTCTACGGATTGTATCTGCTGGGACTTATTGCTGTTGTTTTCTGATGATGGGCAGTAATTTTTCTATGTAATCTTGTTTTCAGCTATTGTTGTCTTCATGCTGCTATGGAACAACAGTCCTGGCTTTTCTTCAGCATGTCTACTATTTTAAAATGTTGCTCAATGTTGGACAACAACTTCAGCTATTGCTCGATCATAAACCTTGGGGCCCGTTAAAGTTATTTAAAAACTTAATCCATTTATAGAATTATTCCCGATCGCAGCAGTAATGCATGGTTATGCATCTAAAGCGATGAAATTATTACAAGTTCACTTATTCCAGTTCAAATAAACATAACTTAGAATCTTAAAGAATCAAAATACTGAAGAAATAATGAGACAAAGAGAAAATAGGAAGAGCACACTTGATAACGGAGTTCGCTCAGGATGAGCTACGTCTTCGGGTCCGCTTCTCAATCGTAGGACCGCTTTATTGATATTGCCAAGCCAATAGCCTTCTTACAATATCGAGCCTCCAATCCAGCATAGACTCTTCACAATCTCATTCCCAATTACAATTTTTGGTGTAGAAAACACCTTGCAATAATTCACTCTCAAAGATTCTCTCAAACTCCTGAAATTTTGAATTCTAACCCTTCAAAATTCTCTCTATCCAAAAAAAAAAAAACATGTCCACTCCTACCCTCACACCCTCCTTTTATACAAAATAATAAGCCTAAATAGGCTTAACCAAAATAACCCCCTTAAAAATTCATTCACAACCTCTTTGGCATTTTTCTTTATTCTCGGGCTTGGGAATTTAGGTTGGTTTTTGTTGTTTAGTATTAAAATCCCACCTAATAACCTTTTATAGGTTATTTGTTTCAAATTCGGTTTTAGAAATGGGTTAAGAAAAAACCCCTCACCGTATATTTACAACCGTCCGCGTGGCGCAGCAGTTAACAAACCTTTTACAAGCCCGTCGCTTGTGGGTTCAAAACCCGCTGGTAACAAATTTGCAACTTGGAAATAACAAAAGAAAACCGATAGCTAATATTAGTAGATATCCGCGTGTGGCCTAACGGTTTGGAGGTATGGTGGTTTCTGGTAGGTTAGAGGTTCAAACCTCTCAACAACCTTTTTTGTAAAAACAAACAAATCATGCAACAAACCAATGCCGACGCCGACCAAGATTAGAGGACACGTGTCGTGCCCAGAGACTGCCACGTGGCAGCGTATGATTCGCCGATAGAGACATGTCATCTGCCTAGTGGACTGTACGACTGCTAACTCGGATGCCTCCGTACTGCCACGTGTCATGCTCCCATTCGCTATTTGACGCTGACTGGACTGCCACATCATCGCTGACTGGACTGCCACGTCACTTGTACGGACAGACATGTGTCAAACTGAGATTGGTCCACTTCAGATTTGTACGGATTGCTGACATCATCTTGTATGGATGCTGACGTCATCAATGTACCCTCTGTCCACCAAGTCAACTTGAAACTTTGACCGGCCGTACCTTGCGCATATGAGCTCCGTTTTCCATGAAACGAACGCCATCAGAATCGTCTCGACGAGCACTTCGATTTGACACTGATTTCGACAAATTCCAAGATGATCAATTTTT